>PNEQ01091086.1:0-17032 GCA_003012365.1 Medauroidea extradentata | reverse complement strand
GATAATACATTACATACGTCGGTCAACGGCTCCCTTACCACTCCTATCTCCCACACAGACAACCGCAACGTATCTAGGGAGGCTCCTCAATGTAACCGGAGGTGTGTTATTACTTGTCTGTTTGAAAGAACCTTGGAGGTACAGGCAGCTCCTTGACGCTGGCCTGTAATTGCGGGGAGCGGTACTCGTCGACAGTTGCCCTTCAGCCAGGGCTTTCATTCGCATATGGTACGTGGTCGAGCTGTGCGGCCGTACGGGACGTTGTCGCGTGGGGCGGCTGTGCCAAGGGCAGTTAAATTTGGCGTTTAGCGGCCAGAGGGAGTGGTGTTGTGCTCGGGGGGGGGGGGGAAAGAAATTTGAGGGGGCAGGAGGGAATTGAGGTCATGAATGTTCACCGTGGCCAGAGACTAGAGAAAATTACAGATGCAGTATTAGCAGCCTATACTGACGTCAAGCTAGTGTTGTTATTGACGTAACAATATGTCAGTGCAATCAGCTGTAACTGGGTGTTTTGATAAATGAGATTATGGTTGGACAACTCACAGCCACACCTCAGAATAAATAAGTATGTGTGGCCACGCTATACACGTTGCTATGCTAACTACCAACATATTTTCACGTATAAATATCACGGATCTTCTCCCTGTCCGTCTACAGACATCACACCCCTCGTCCTTGAAAATATGTCATGGTCCATTTATTGTCAATCTATATGGTACTCTGGCGTTGGCGCCTTCCAGTGCCTCTCTTGCAGACCCTCGTAACTCGAATAAGACAAACGAATCCTTACCGAAGTTGAGGGCACACAGAGTGACTGATAGTTTGTGCAACGAAAAGTAAGTACTATGAAATAACAACACGTTGATATTGTGTACCTCTACCAACGCACGATGTAATTAACAAACAACAAAATTTGTATAATATTTCCAAAACTTACATGGAATGAGAAAAATATTTTGAAGATTGCAGTAGACGAAGAGGACGTTGTCAGAATCATAATTGTATGATTAAATTTCGTGTTAAAATTTTTTTAGTGGCGATTCCTGCCAACTTCGGACGTCTTCGATGAAAATAAGGTCCTTGTCATTTAACGTTGAGCTAAAGCATTTTTGTGCTCCCAGCCAGGGGCGGATCCAGCTTTAAGATTGGTGGGGGGGGGGGGGTGGGGGCATTAAAATAAAGTAGTATTCCCACACCCCTTCTCCGGAAAAATTTATTTTTTAAGGTGAAACATGAAGCTATTTATGGCATTTCTTAAACTAAAAATTTGAATATTGTGACTTAATTTTGCTCTATTTAAATTCTTTTATCTCTTATAGTTTTTGCGTAATGACTCGTTAACGTCAAAATTTGCATTTTACGCTTTTATGTACTCTAACGACCAACTGATATACTAAACTGAAAATAATATTACAGTGGATTACAACGTCGTAGGAGGCTAAGAGGTCCCATGTAAAAAATAAAATATAAAATAAAAATATGTTTTCGTATTTTTAAAAAGTTCTTTTTCAGCAATTAGTTTTTTCGATACAATTTAATTTTTTATTTATTTTTATGTTTATATAGACCTTGTAACCTACAACATTGTTATTCGTCTATTTTTTTTTTTTCAGTTTGATATGTCATTTGTTTTAGTGGCGTACATAAAACCGCAAAATGCAAATTTTGACGTTTACGAATTGTTACGCAATGACTATGAGAGATAAATTTCATAAGAACAAAATTTAGTCACAATTTATGTCTAAAATAAGAAAAAAAATTATCTGGTACAAATATAAAAATATAACATTGAAAATTACTGTAGGCCGTGCCCTTAACAAACCAGTAAAGCTTCCGGCTGGAGTGATTTCGCAAACAAATCCGAAAACCCTTATCAGGATCGCTGAAGACGGGAACTAAATCCGGGTCCTCCAGAATGCGAGTAGACTTTTTTACCAATGCTCAATCTCACTCTGTTTTGAACGTCGAAACGTTTGACGTTCTCTGAAGAAAATAATAAGGATGCATAATGGTACGCTTCTAACTATCCTCAAACATATAAATGTTAGTTAGATTATCCGTTTAGGCGTTGCAGGCTAGGAATTGCACTCGAACCATTCAAGTATCGAGTTGCGCCATTGACCAGCAGCCGAACTACAAAGTACGTTGTTGTTTTGTCAGCAGTTGGCGCGGATGCAGGGAGTACTAGATCAATGTTATAGACGTTATTCATGTATTAATTAGCTTTATCAAGTGAAATGTAAGTTCCATAGGATAAAGAGTGGTAGGAAAACACTACACGCCAGTATGGCGCGTATATAAGCGATGCTGTTACCGCCAAGTGTGGAGAGCTGAACCTGATCGCTTTACTGTCTCCGCGCATCAAACGCGGAAAATTTCATCCTGTGTATCTATGTTGACGTCATCGAACATCTTTGTCACAACAGTTCTGCTGAAACATAACGAAACACACTTCGCGAAAAGGTTTACGCACTTTATTTGCAGTACGTGCTTCGTTAGCACTCGGTGTTCATCGCAACGTGTTCCGGACGAGGTTGCACCCGGGCTACAGGAGTCGTTGATGTGAACACTGGTCGAAACTACCTCGCACGATTTGATACCCGTGCAGATTTTATCATGACTGTTACTGTCGCACTTTATCCCGATAGTTGCTGTCATGATTGTACTATCGTGAAAACGATATTTCAGCCATACTACAACTAAGAATATAAAAAAATTATCGACTGATTTGCGGCTTAAATATACGTTAAAAGTTCAACTGCGATGCATTTATTGTAGCGCAAGGTGAATATAATTGATGTTATAATATCAAATTAAACATTTTTTTCTCCGAATTTCATAAGAGCGAAAAATAGAAGAATTCAATATGAAGACTGATGCCAAGCCAGGGCGTGGTAGATAAATAAGCGCTGAATTCTTCAGTTGATATCTACGCTTTTTGAAAGTCAATATAGAAACTACAAAACAGCAATCCTTGATATTATTTTCCTACTTTATGAACAAACAGTTACCCAGAATGTTGCATTTGTTAAGTGTGATATCTTGCGCCGCAATTAAATGTAAGTGATTTCGACGTCTTGAGATTGTTCTTTAGATATACGTTAATCGAGAAAAATGTTTGCTCAGAAAGTTTGCGAGCACTATTGCTGTTTTTTGATTATTGCAAATTGGCTTCGAGAAACCTATAATTCTGAATTGATGCTTTTAGCGCAAAATGATATACCATGCACTCCTAAATTTTCATACAACGTAGGTCAGTACAAAAACACTGCACGCCAAGAGCGTCACGTGTAGAGGCAGGTGCGGCTCTCGTAGTGCATGGTACTCTGTCCTCCAGAGTTAGTTCCTGCCAGCATTCAGAGCCACATTTGCGAGCAAGATGCGCGCCACATTCTGCACTTAGGCAGATACATTGAGTCTTGTTTGTGCATCGTACATTCTCTCAAAGAAGTCCGGACCTATCCTATCCGACTCGCAACCTCAAACTGCTCTCAAGGGCTGACAAAATGGCCGATAGGATAGTCGATTGATGACCTTCTTTGCCTTGAAAATTCATTAGTTTAAAATGCAATAACGAAATTATTGTTCATCATATTTTTTAATAACATCTTAATAACTGCTTTTCGATGTTTCGTTCGAAAGTAATATCGACGATTTAATTTTATATGAAAATATATTTTTTGCAAAGTAAAAAAATTAATTACAAATGGCACTTCTGTGGGTTTATGAATACATAAAGTAAGGCATTGTATACATTAGTCGTGGCTCTAACCTAAATGAAATATTGTTGAACATTCAAATAACACACCACCATTTTTGTTCCATATTAAGTTAATCACACGACTCACCGATTGCCTGCTTAGCAATGACGTCACTCAAATTAAATGATGCCACGTTGTACTAGCGGGTACAACATCGATTTTTCTTGGTCATTTCAAAAATACGTTTTTCCACATTTCGACACTCGCTATCGAGTCGAACATTCCACCAGCGAAATCATTGCGACTGTTGGAAAAAAAGTTGGGCCACAGGTGAAATATTTACATGAGTATCTGCAATTTTATCGGCTTCGTCGGACTCGCAAACGCTGCGTATTAGCGAGACTAGTAAGATTCTACCATAACTGCGCAAAGTGTTTCAGTTTGGATAGTTTGCTGATTTGTTAGGAGAATGTTAATAGACATCACCCTCTGGCTTGTGTTGTTGCGAGAATATGTAGGGCGTAGTGAGTGGTCAAGATGTATTTAGTTGAGGGCAGCGTCACCTGTGTTGCGGTGGGGCGGAGTCGCCCGGATGTAACGCGTCGACTACTTGGGAACGTTTCAGCGTGGTTTCCGTTCCAGCCCAGCGCCTCATCTTTGTTACTACATCTCATATAGCTTCCCTCGAAGCTACGCGAATTAGGCCTACCTTTTGTTCGCATTGTTTTATCTGTCGTAAGTTTTGTTGTTTGTCTCGTGGCGTATGAAATAGTTCCTCGCGGGACACTTTCATTCATGCCTTATCGTATGTTGGTGAAAGTTGTGATCTCACTTCGTGGTTTACTACCACCTGCTGCAGGAATTACCACTTATAGAGCTTTAATGAAAGGTTTATACTGAAAATGAGTGGTACAGGCCTGAGGTAAAATTTTATAATATTAAATTTGATGTTTGAAACATAACTGGCTCTCGCCCATGCAGAACATAATTTGAGCTGCGCTGCTATACAAGGCTTAAATAAAATAAATACCTACCTAAGCAGGCCAGAATAGTCTACTTATGTTGAAAATAAAAACTCATTAAGCATATCTACCTTAAATCGTTTATACATAAAAGATAATGTAGGCCAAAGTATGAATTAATTGGTACTGACAACTATCCCAATTTAGTCTCATTGTCAGAGGCAGTACACATACCCCAATTGTGATCGTATAAGAAATTTAATAATATAGATTTCAGTTATATCCTATGCCTGTAATCCAAACTTGCTTTACCTTTTTGTCGTCTGTGTAGGTTAATTTAGCATTATGACTTGTGTGCAGGAAATTGTTGGAAACCTGTTTTGATATAGATGGAATAAAAAAAATTAACTGGAATTCTACACGAATACAAAATCGCCCCTCTTCATTCCGAATAGAGAAAAAGCAACAACGGAGCGCTTTTTTAAGTACTCATTCATAATTGGTCGAAATTTGTCACAATCTGTAGGTGTACTGCATGAAATACAGTTAACAAAAAAACGAACAATTGTAATTACTTTAATAACTCCACATCGCCATAATTGTCCAAATAACTTGCGCTCTCTTGAACCAGTCGTCTTTGCAGATTACCTTCATTGCCATCATCAAAATAAGCTTGTAAATTTGTGTGGCCATTTTAGCTATCCTCTCGAAACCAAGTTTAGAGACTTTACATGCGGCCTATTTTGGCAGTTTAAAGTTAAACTCCAGGTAACCAACTTAACGCCAGTGAAATGTACCGGTTAAAATGTAGTTCTCTTTTGACCGAAGATTATCTTAAGTAAAACTCGGTTCACAGTGTTAAACTCTAGTGATGAAATTGGCTCTTAAGGGCGCCGCCTACCCATTTGTAAATACGTTAATTTTACGAAACTATTCCACATGTGCCCATTGTGTCAATGTACGAAAAGAAAATACACTTCAAACATTGACGGAAATATATTTTCAAAACATCACGTCAACTAGCCCCTCAAAGTGACTAAAAACAATTTTTTAAACTTGTCAGACGTGAAACTACTCGCGGGATTCGTGCGAAACTGCTCTAGGAACATGCAATTGGCTGAAAACTTTCAACCAATAGAAAGATGGGGTCAGCACTGACAGTGTCAGTCAGGCGAGTGATCTACGATACCACTGCACGTTGTTTCAGTGTCTTGCGGTAGAGGCGATACCGCACCAGATGAGCCGGTCAACATCGCCCTTGGCGCCATGCCTCACTCTTATTATCTACGAAAAGAACACATGGTTAAAACTAGGCTTTTCATTTGAAAAGTGCAACATGCTTATTAGAAACATGTTCTTAAGGTTCTTCAAAATTGCTAAAAACGAATTTTTTTTTACTAGACGGTTGTAATTGGAAAATTCCACCCGGATTCATGAAACACAATTTTGGAAGCACGCGCTGGACTTTACTACAAACTTTCCACAAGTATAATTGTAGGGTCGTCGCTTTAAGTCGCACAGGATAAAGAGTAGTACTAAAACACTGCCCGCCAGTTTGGCGCGCCGCGAATATAAGCGATGCTGTACAGTAGAGTGTGGAAACCTGAACCTTATCACTTCACTGTCTCCGCGTATCAGACGCGGAAAATTACATCTGGAGTGTATCCCTCTTTGAAGTTTACGGAAATTGGCCGCGGCTGCAAGTTGCTTCACGCCTGGAAGTTTTCTGAGTTAAGACGCGATCAATCTTGGCGCGGCTTTATTACATAAACGTACATACATGATAGTGTTCAGAGATGTGTTGAGCCTCGAAATAAACATATGACACACACAGGCTTGATGCTTGTTGATGTGAACAAAATATATTTGGCAGTAGTTGAACAAGGTTGAGATGAATCTTCTGGGAGGAGGGTGGGAGAACTACCTCGTAACTGCGTATGTTTATACAGGATCCTGCTAGCTAAATTAGTCTGTCTTGTTTGTAGGACTTGATGCATCAACTATCGCACAACATATTAGCCTAATTAGCCTACATGAAATCTACTGGTGTTTGATAGCTTGTATAAAAATAGAGAGGGATAAAATAAGGGGGAGGGTACGCAAAGTAGCAAGGTTGTGGAGTCGGAGGCATGAAGTATGTGTTTTGGAAATTTTGGGTGGAATCAAGAGTCGAAGTCGGCTAAAGTGTAGTGTCTGACGCCATGACTTGGCTAACAATACTTATGTTTAATTTTTATTTTTATATGTTTAAATGCTAATATTGAAATTTAAAATTTCAGCGTGTAAACTAATGATCAGGCACTGCTTTAAATCAACTGAACATGATGACCCGAGGAAAGGGTTGGCTAATGGAAGGTGCTGGCGACCCTAGCATGTGCCTATTTAGCATTGATTGGCCAGATTAAACAGTTCATAAACGCGTAACTTTTGTTTTTTTAATACTTTGGAAGTTTGGGACAGCATTAATTGTTTTTATTTCGGTAAAATGTACACCCTGTAATGAAATGTGTCGTGATGATAAACATTATGTCTTACACAATCAGTTTCCTCCCCGGTGTTTTGAGTTTTCTGAGTGTATGGAATACTGTGGAGTCGGTCAGTAGAAAAACTTGAGTCTGAATCAGAGTCGGGGTGGATAGTTTGGTTTACCAACGTCACAGCCCTGCATAGTAGCTCGTTTCTGGTGAACATTGTAGCGCCAAAGTTTAATAACGCTTGGGTTTCGGCGCGAGAGCTTATGTTAGATGGATTCACGTTGTGGCCCAATATTTGTTCACAAAATTGGCGAAACGTGTAACCTATGTTTTTCTTTCTGTCGCGCACTCGCTCTCTTCCTCCTCCGTACCAACGTCCAAAAGCCTGTATATTCCAGGATATGTTTTTAGCAGAGCGGTGGTTGTGAATCCACATTTTAGCAGTCTTGAGAACGTAAGACTTAAAATTAAATTTTAACAATATTTTAAGTGCTTCCATTCTGTATGTCGTAAATTATTTTGTTTCATTCCAAAATGTTCAATGTGTGAATATTTACTGCCGACGTTTTGCACTAACAGAAACCAACGTCTGTGCTCGTCTGGATGCTGAGGTGTCGTGAATTCAATCCCAAAAAACCACACGTACATGCGTGCTTACGTAACACTTCTAGTGTGGTCGTGAATCCGTCTTAGTATAGAGTTGGCTTCGCAAGAAGGGAAGGCAGCAGGGTTGTACAAAGTTATCGCTCCCAGCAAGGGCGGGGAGTGGGGTGAGGGTTGGCTCGGGGCGGGGCTTGCGAGGGTGCGTTGACCTGTGCGTGGCAGGGTGGGCGGGGGTCACTGGGTCGCGGCAGCAGGCTCAACAAGTGGCTGGAAGGGGCGGAGGACACAGCTTCTGTAAGCTCCGCTCAGGCGCCAGCAGCCCCTCCCCTCCCCTCCACAGCCCATTTCATCCATCACTGTCACGACCGTGAGGTCGTAAATAAGACAGCTTCATATTTACTGAAAATGCATAGTGTCTACAATTGTTGGTTTTGAAATAGACACCACATCAGTGACCCAGTTGAGTGTGGACAGTTTGCTATAGGCTGTTCACTATAAACTGACCACTCAGCAGAACTTGTATTTAGTTAAAAAATATGTTTTAATGGTCAATATATGTTAACTTTTGAGAGTGTTTAAACATTTACACTGGTTTTTAGTTACATGGAAGTTTTCGTATTAAAATAGTAAAGATGGCTGCAAAATGGCTGGAAGAATACCTTATGCAGTGCTCACTTTATCGTGAACCACCTATATAAACATCATAATTCCATTTGCACACAAGAGAGAAGCTTGACTTTGTAGTACTGGTAGTCAGCATTTTAAACCCTGGTGTCTCAGTTCTAGGAATTTTAGACTTTTATCAGTCTGGAACTAGGCCATAGGACATGTTTTATTAAATAAAAATAAAGTACAGCAGTTACATAGATTTTAAACGTTTACCGCAATCATAGTAAACATATTGGTAGTGTCTGGTAATTGCAGTAAAATTACTTTACATGTAACGTGCATCATTTCAAGGAAAAAAACGAAGGGAAAGTATCTGTTGTGTTATCGGAAAATAATTTTTAATCACTTAAATTGTGATTAATATTGATTGCAGGCTTTCACAACTATCCTTATGTTCTTGGCTTCTGGGCTTGACTTGCGTCATATGTTGCTCCTCCGACAACATTTTGGCAGATGTTACTGCTGTCATCAGGTCGAAAATGGATCAGAATAGGACAGTATATTTATCTGGTGGTCTCTGGTGTACTGCTCTTCTATCAAATTGGTTGAGATGTTTGGCCAATCATGAACAGGTGTCCTGAATGGCTGTGTTCTGCCAATTACTTCTTCCTGATTGGTTAGGGTTGTTGGCCAATCCTGGTGAGTCTCTGTTAGGTTCCCATGTTTCACCTGGTTTCTTGATGTTTAAACTCTGCATTCAGGTGTACCACTTCACATATTTTTTTCCCCTATAAATGTCTTGAGAACTGTGCTTTTCTATCATGAAAATCTCCTTGTAGTTACCTTTCTGTAGGAATAATGTTCTTGTGGATTCTGCAGCCTAAAGTGTTGTCAGACTTTTTGTAGACCAAGGTGTCGAGATAGGTAAGTTGGCCATCGTTTTCTATTTCCATGGTAAACTGAACATTGCTGTGGGTGTTTTAAGGTGTCCTTTAAATTGTTGCAGTTATTCTTCTTCATGTTTCCATATCACAAATGTGTCGTCCACATATTGGAATAAATGTTATGGGGCTAGAATCAATCACATACTGCCCAAAGTTGGCCATGAAGATACTGATTAGCAAAGGTGAATGGGGCGAATTCATAGCAGCACCCTCGTTTTGCACACTTTTCTTCCCATATGTGAAGAAAGTGGAGGTGACACAATGCTGTGGAGCTTCATCTGTTTGTGATTTCAGTGGACTAGGATATCTCCTGGTTGCAGCGTAATTTTTTTTTCCAGGTCTTTTTAATTGAATACTAGTATCACACTTCAAACCAACTATATATAAAAAAATATCCCATGTTAGCCAGTCTTACTCTGGTCCTATTTGTGACCTGACGATGGCAGTTGAAACATCTGTTGAAACCTCGTTGAAGAAGCAACATGAAATGCTGCTCAAGCTCAGAAATTAAGAGCATATCTTGAATTGTTAGCTAATTAGTAAGTTCAGCTCTTGTCACCACAATAGAATGGCCCATACATATAATCACAGAACATTTTAATATTTTGCTATTTAACAATTGTATGTGACAGAACTTACATAATTTCTGTATAATTAATAGAAGAATGTTAGTTGATTTTGTTGATGCAGGAGATTTTAGGAGAAATTATACTGTTGGACATGAAAGCATGCTCTAGTGTATACACTAGAGTTAACTTTTTAGAACTAAATATGTGTTCAAAAAGTTTTTCTGTATGTACATTAAACTATTTGATGCTAGTTTACATGATTTGAGAAAGGTACAGGAATGAAATACTGTCAGCATAAAATTGCAGGTAGGAAATCTTACAATGATTAGCATTGGCTGTTTAAAATCATTTGCTTAGTGGCTAGTTGTGCTCATTCATACAGATTTAATCTGTCCCACTCTATGACCAACATTGATTGGATAGGAGGTGATGGACCATTCAGTAATTTGAATAAGCATAATGTGAAGCAACAGTGAAAATGCCTAAACATATTGGCATATTGCTGATTTATCACTTTGAAGTAAAGAGATATTGGTCAGCATTTAATACCTAGGTCTTTAGCACTGGTGAGAGGTGACACAATGTGAGTATGAAGCCTCAGTGGAATGAAGGGGTGGGAAAATGGGAGATCTCCGAGAAAACCCACTGACCAGCAGCATTGTCCGGCACGATTCCCGCTTGTGAAAATCCAGGGACAGACCCCGCCAGGAATCGAACCTAGATCGCCTTGGTTGACAGTGGCAAATACAACTTTGGGATTTTGTTTGGGGGGGGGATGCATGCCTTAGAAAGTTGATATACCCTCACTCCTAACCAAGAAGGCTGGAAAAGTTGGGATTTTAAGGTGCAAAATGGGGCTATGCAAGGAATTTTCGTAACAAAATAATTTAATATATCACTTTAAGAAGTTGTAATATTATTGGATAAAATATGTTTGAAAACGTTTAAGGATGTGGCTGGATCCCTTGCTTCCCCACCCTCATCGATGGCTACAGATGTCAACTTTTGAGTATAGTTAAATCAGTACTTACTATTTGTTATTTACATATTGACTGATAGTGGAAAAATACAAAATTGCTTAAGGGCGCTGCCCACCGCACACTTCAAATGTGTTGCAGTGTGTTCACAAACAGGTATTTTCCACTAAAATATTCCACGTGTGCCCATTGTGCCAATGTACGAAAAGAAAACAAACTTCAGACAAGGTCAAAACCTCATTGACAAGACACCATTCTCATAAAAAATAGTTGCTAAGCCCTCCAACATAACTAAAAATGGCTTTATCAGACTGCAGTATTTCAAAATGTACTAACTGGATGTACACGAAACTCAGATTGCGACCTGCATTGAACCTAGTTGAAGACTTTTCCACCAGGATAATTATATGGTCACCGCTTAATGTCTCGTAGTAAAAACAGTTCGGCGGGAAGCTTGCACGATAATTCAGTGCTTGGATCGTTGAGGCGATGTTGCATTTGATGCACGCTTCAATGTCGCCCTTATGTCTCCGTCATTTCCGAGCCTCTAACACGCAGGTAGGCGGTGCCCTTAAAGGAAATTAATAACAGTGGCTTCAAAAGAAATAATGTATAATTGATACTATCTTGTATGAGTGTTTGCTGAAATGTTTCATTGACATCAGGTTTTACCATGACTTTGCGAGTGACAGGAATTTGTCCAATTGCTTTGGTGATGTTACCCGTAGAAGGTGTTTAGTTTCATAACACAATTTCATGTTTAATGTTTTATGTTTCATAACTTATGTTTAATAATTTAATGTTTAATAATTTATAAACCAATGGTAGTATTGTGAATCATTAAACCTTAATTTTCAGAGAAGTATTATTTTAAAGAAGTCTATGACTTAAAGTAACTTAAGTGAAATTGTAACCAGTAAAAATCCTAGCATACATTTATTTATTATTTTTAACTACACTTTTTAGTGATAGTGCATAATGTGTCATCCAAAGATGTCAAGCTCTAATTTTATTGAAACTCAGTTGTTTTTTAAAAGTATTTTTTGCACCAAAGTGATTCAACACTTTTGATCATGTATTTAAATTACATGTGTGATAATTTATGTCAAGCACCAATATTTAATAATTTTTGGTTCTTTCCAACTGATTAATTATGAAAGATATTTTAACTGTGTAGTGGAGGTCATACTCAATTTTGTGTAATGTTGCTTTCTTAAAGGTGTTGGGTTGACAGCGCCACCCTGGCATTGATTTTATGCTCAAATTGAACTAATGCATGTGCTTTCACACAATATGAGCATGTCCTAAGTCAAGAGGAGCTCTTTGTTTTATTTGTTGTGGTTTGTGGTTATTACTTGCTTGCTTTCTGCATTGGGGTTTTTAAAATTAAGAATTGCTATGTACATAGGTGAAAGCCATTTCCTTCTTTTGAGATCACACTTGCAATGTAATAGAAACTTTTCACTAGTTCTGTTAATATTGTGTAATATAAGTTATATCCCTTAAAGGTTATATTTTCAACATAGATGTGATGGACTTCTTTTCGTGCCTACAGCTCCATAGGATAGAATATGTTCATAGTCGCCATCTAATATACAGGGACGTGAAGCCAGAGAACTTCCTTATCGGCCGCACGACGACGAAAAGGGATAAAATAATTCACATCATAGGTTTGTACAAATTGCATTACTTGTTGTCAGTTGTACTCTAGGATTACCAAAATCGAAGGTTTCATAAATTTGCATTTTTGAGTTTGTGTCACTAGGGCTTAAGATGTGTAAATTGTATATGTATCACTGTAATATATATATATATATATATATATATATATATATATATATATATATATATATTGTTCTGGTCTCTTCAACCTAGTGTTAAGTTCTTATCATTCTTTTCTCATTTTTCAAAAGACTTTGGTTATTATTTTGAGATATTTGTGATGTTGCATTAAGTCTTCTAAGTATGGGTTTGTCGAATAATTTTCCTGGAATGTATTTATGAAAGGCAAATAAGTAGTGTGAGAGATCTGTGTAATAGAAACATTTCTACTGTAATATTCATCTTGTGAGAAAAAATATTCTTAGCATACCAGTATATCTCATTGTAAATTGGTTTTCATAAATAGGCGTGTAAGAGACTACAAAAATAAAAGTAAATTTTATAAGAAATGGTTGCATATTGCATTAAAGATTTATAAAAATATTGATGGTCATCTAGTTATTTGAACATATGCATAGCCTCAAGGGGGGGGGGGGGCATGTAGCCCCCCAAATTCAAAATAGTTTTAAAAAATGATAATGCCTGTAAAATAATTACTTTTATATTTTTTAACAGAAGGTTAATTAAATGTCCAGCCAATATTAGTATTGAATTGTTACCGTAGTTAATTTTCAGCAAGTTCTTGTAAATTGACACTTTTTATTTGGGGTTTTACTGAAAATGCTATGTCATGTGACCCCCCTCCCCCAAAAAAAAATTTAGTCATGCTACGCCTATGTATTTGAGGGCTATACATAAATCTGTTTGTTAACGGTGCTGGATACAGTGGAGTCCTGGAGAGAACAATGTTAGAAATTTACATGTTAAATTATATTCAGTGTAGCTCGGTCACCTTTCACGATACCACTTTTAAACAAATGTTTCCAGCATTCCGATGAGGGAATATTGATACAGAAATAATAACGTAGAAAAAAAATCATGAGTAGGTGTTTTAGCATGTTTTTGAGAATGATAATCCGTATCTGTTGTTTTCAGCGTATTGAAAAAACAGTCTCTTTAAACATCTTACAAGAACTAGTAGCTTAAATAGTCATTCCATGTTTACGTAATTGTATTATTATTCTTACACACTTTTTTTTGCATAGTTAATAACTCAATAGCTATCTTTAATTTCCTGATTCACTTGGTCGTGTATTGCAGTGTTTCTATGTGGAAGTTAAGACAATTATTGTGAATGGACAATACGGGAAACTACAGCTTTTGAGCGTTGCTAAAGCACGAGACATGTTGCCAATGTTGAGAGCTGGAAACACTAGCATATTCCACATTTTTGTGTCTCTGTTTACTATGGTGGTTATAAATTCACAGAATGAATTGCTCTTAGGCTAATAGTGTGAGAATGTGTTTATTAATATTTTTAGTTTTAAGTTATGAAAATAATGACTAAAAGAGCATGTTTATATTCTAAAATCACAATTACATTTCATTTTATCACTAACAATATATAAAACTGAAACTACCCGTAGAGCAATGTGCTCCTGCGGAAACAGCGCACATATCGGCTACCCCTTTTCAAATGCTTTGTGGGAAAATATCGACTAGATTACAAGTAACAAAGATAGAAACATATTTTGGATTTTAAACTGTATATCCCAAAAATAAAGTGATTTGGTCACTTCTTGCAAAGTCTCAGAGGAAAGAAAAGTTTCAGCGAAATACTACACGTCGGTTGAGTGGCTTCTACGTGAGAGATGTCACTGCATCATATTCATTGGTCAGCTGTGCCCTTAGTGCTAATCAATTTTGTGGTGCTGCCTCCCCCTCTATCCCTCCTTCTGCTCCTTCAGCCTATCCATCTTAAGACAGCTACCTGGTGAAGGGTGGGTTTGTGTGTGATGCGCTATGAGCGACGCTGGCAGGCACACATATTGTAATGTTGCCCTTACGTCCAACGTTGTAAATGAATGTGAAGTATTGCTGCTGTAATGCTTTTTACTGTGGGACTTTTAAGTGGCGACCCTATAATTTTATTGAACCCATCAGTGGTATTGTAGACCTTAATTTCGAACGAATCAAATATGTACATCATGAGAAACGATTGTCTGGAGAAGTACGTTTTAGCCAAGTTTGTAGGCTTAAAGATGATGCATCCAGTGTGTGTGGTGTCTTAAAAGCCATATTCACAAGTAGTATGCAGTGTGTTTTCTTTTCGTTGATAGCATTGTGGACGCACATTTACTGGTCTCTGAGAAAAAACATAACTCGTAACACGCTGCATGCAGTTCCAAGGTCTCTAAGACATATATTTCGGCTGCAATCAGTCAAGAAAATTAAGAATATAAATAATATCATTTGACAGACGTTAAAAGTTCAATTACTCTTCTTGTACTTTACCACAAAATAAATACAATTAATGCTATAATCACAAATTTCACATTTTCCTTCTTAAAATTAGAAATAGAAAAAAAATAATAGTTCAACATGTGGTGTTTCAACCCCAGTTTAAGCAGGGATGCCATAATTTTGTTTGGGAAATTCTGTACCAAAGTACACGTGTGATTAATATTGTTGCTTTCTGAATAGTAGGTTTTGAGATATAACTGGACACAACGGCAGTTTTTGCCATGTCGGATTGCTCAGAAACAGTATTTTCAATGCACTTGGTGTATTAAAAGTATGTACTGTACTTGATAACCCGTCTCTGAAAAGGGTTTTCTTTTTGTAGATAGAAAGAATAGGATCATGTACAGTAGTTCTGAAAATAAACCTATATTTGTAACACTGCAACACAGTCCAACAGCCAGGCTGATGTTCCCTTTACTGATGTTCAGCAGTATAAATAACATTTTATTATTATTACCTACTTTCAGCAAGATGAAAAATTGGGTTAACTAGATGTTATTCATTAGCAATTGAGAAAAACTGAATTGACTAGATGTTTTTCATTTGCAATGAAGATCCTGTTTATTGATTCATAATCATTTATTCAGTGTGACCTTACATAAAAGGTTTATGCAGTTTTTTTGTGTCATTTGTTGCAGACTTCGGCTTGGCGAAAGAGTACATAGACTTGGAAACCAACAAGCACATCCCTTATCGGGAACACAAAAGTCTGACTGGTACTGCGAGGTACATGAGCATAAACACCCACCTCGGAAAAGGTAACTGTTCCTTTCTTTCACTTATCTTTTTAACGTTCAACTTTTCCTGTTAATCTGTTTTCAGTTACAGTATTGGGTTATTAAATTTGTAAAAATTTTAATTTAAAGTTACTCTAATTTTTGTTATTGCATCGTAATACAAATCGCTCTGCAATATACACTATGTGATGCAAAATGCAATACTGTTGTGCACAGTTGCGATATTAAATAGCCCAGCTTAGACTTACCATTGGTTCAGAATCTCAGGGAATACATTTTGAAATAATATCTCTACTCATTAAGCGTAGGGTTCAGTGTGTGGATAAGGGAAACACCAGAGACTGTCTTACCACATGAAGTACTGAATGAGTTCGCTGATGATCCTATAATATCTAGTATGCAGAACTACTAGATACTAAATCATTTAAAGAAGAAAATACAATCCAACAACATATAAAATATAATTATGTGTTCAATTCCGAAAACAACACTTACAAGATGGCTGACTTTGAAATAATTAATGATAATTGGCTGACTCCCAATTTCCATAATTATAAACTAGTGATGGCCAAGTTTGATATTTACAGCATCGAGTCGAGTCAAGTTACTTCAAAGGCGAGTCAAGGCATGAAAATTAGGTCAAGTTGAGTTTAATCACAACATTTTTAAGCTTAATCTATATTTTACCATAACATATGAAATAGTATTAAAAAATTCTTAAATTATGCAAAAAATCATTGTTGATTATGTTTGTACGTGGGTATTTAGTTTCCACTAGAATGAATGCTTGTTTCTTCAATAATAAGTGAACTTTAATTCTTTCTACTGTATTGTTCTGTTAGCATTGCACAAATAAAAGATAATACAATTGTGAAAGAATATGAGTTTGTCTACTATTGTGGATTATTACAACACATACCTGTTATATTTTTATTCATCTCAAACAACAAATTTTAGGTTACATATCACAATTTATTTATTTCATCAACATTAAGAAGCCACTTGGTCACTGTAACAGAAACATTGTGTATTAAGTAATATGGGGTTCTAAGGTTGGCACCCCTGGTTCTAGGCCAACAGTAGACTGTAGAGATCTTGAAGGTACGAGACTGAAGAAGCATGTATAGTAATCGTAAAAGTACCGTTAAAACAAATGTAATATCAAGTGAGTTGTAGTCAAGTTATAATAAACACCTTAAGAAGATACAACATGGCGCAGTCGTGTGGAGTAGTGTAAAACGCAGGTTACCGAAAGAGGTACTACAAGTGGTGAAACACCGACGCCGCTCAAACAAAGGAAATGGCGATGGGGACTAATGTAAAATTACCCC
>PNEQ01091074.1:0-24259 GCA_003012365.1 Medauroidea extradentata | reverse complement strand
TTCACGTATTTTCACCCCTTTAAATAAAGATTTTCGAAACGATTTTGAGTCCTGCCATAGACATTTGTAAAAGTAACCAATTAAAGTTAAAATCACGACGATAGCCAATTGTGTTTCAAAGATAAAGACGATTCATTAAAAACACATTTTGCCCCTTTTTACTGCCTGGGGGTCGAATTTCAAAAAAACCTAAAACTACATTTTGGGTATTTACGTTAGCAATATTTTGAAGTGAATATCAACTCTCTATCCCGAAGGGTTCGATAGATATCGATAGTTGATTGGAAACACATTTAACGTCTTTTCAGCCCCTTAAAATTTGAACTTCGAAAAATCCTTAAATTGGTTAATACGCATTTTTACAAGTGTCCTATTAAAGTAAAAATCACGATGATAGGCCGTCGGGTTCGAGCTCTATCGACGTTTCTTCGGAAACACATTTCACCCCTTTTCACCACCTTAGAGGTCGGATTTCGAAAAATCCCTTCTTATTGCTCGCCTACGACCTGAAGGGAACCCCCACAAAATTTCACGATTCTTGGTCCAGTGGTTTGGGCTGCAGTTTGATATGTCAGTCAGTCAGTCAGTCAGTCAATCAGTCACCTTTCATTTTTATATATATAGATGAGCGATTCGTGGATAACAAGTTTTTAACTGACGTCTTATTTTATTTTATTTGTAATAGCGTCCATTGTAAGAGAGACCATTTTGCCCCATGCGGTAAAGAAAGCTAACTGATGGAGATATGATTGCATTTCTCCTACTATATAAAAATCCCTTGTTTAACGTTTCTTGTTTCTCTAGAATATTCGCCCTCATGACATCGAGTTTGACGAGTGTTTCCCCCCTGCTGAGCTTAGAAATTACCACTTTTGAAATGAATAAATGAGTTCCTCTGAAACGGCGAAGTTGGGCTATTAACACAAGGTGACAAATCCTGAACATTTAACTTGCTCATTAATAATATTTTAACAGGTAAACCAAACCCTCTTTGCCGAGGTCAGTTGTTACTCACGCTCATGCAGTTAAACTCTGACACTTTATGTCAAATACTCTGTACAATCTCTGCAGCTAATTTTTTTCTCGTCTGTAATGTTGTTAAATACGTATGAGTAACCATTGATTATAAATAACATGTTTTTTCTCTATTAATTTTTTGTCGACGTGGTTTTTCTGTTCTTAAATGGAAATGATAATACAAAATCGATTTGGACTCCAACCAAAATTTGAAGGAACTATCCACTCAAAATGGAGTAAATAAAAAATTCTGACATAACACTGCAAATTACTAAGTATAGTCTTACTTGCCTCTGGGTTTTACAGTACTATTTATATAGGGCAGAGAGTAGGAGTAAAAAAAATATATAGTTTCAATTTAAGAGCTATGTTGAAATATTAGACACATACGTAGCATACAGTTTATTTTGGTGACATTTTTAATTGCTTTTGTATTTTCTTAACATTATATATTATATGGTTTTATAGATTTTACATATATTTAGATATTACAACAGTAGATACTCGAAACTTGAAAGTATCCACTTGCTATGGTATAGCACTATATATATATATATATATATATATATATATATATATATATATATATATTATAGAGTAGACATTTATTTGGTGGAATGGAAAGAATTAAAATTTTATGGAATTAATTATTCAAATATTATAGTTATGAGTATTGTAAGTATTTGCATTTGTATAAATAATCTTTATATTTAACTTATCCATTATCATTATGTTAGTCTGATATAGTGTACTTAATTTTTTTTTCTAAACGAACGGAGTGAAATTCGTTACGATTTTTCTCACATTTAAGTTTCATAATGTAATAATATAAAATAAATTACAATAAATTATTAAATAATAACACTTTTTCATCCGGATAACAAACAAGAATTTCTCATATAATTGCGTAGAATTTTGTTATGCTACGGACAAAGGTTGGTGACGATATCAGATCATCTTAAAACGCAAATTCACGTAAAGATTTTTCTAATAATTCATACGAAAAGCCTAACTGTGTGTGTGTGTCCCTGTGTATGTAGCATGTATGGATGTGTTTATATGCATGCATGTTTGTATGAATGCATTTATGTAGGCAAATGTGCATATGAATGTACCCATGTGTGTATATAGGGCCAGTGCATATCAGCGTGTATGCATGCATGTGTATTTGTTGGTTATTTATAAGTAGATGAATTTAGGTATGCATAAATTTATCATATGTAGGTTTGTATGCAATCGTGAAAGCAAGCACGTATTCACGAATGCGAACATGTTTGTGATAATGTACTAGATATGTTACACAAGTTTTTCCTAGCTATATATATATATATACACACACACACACACACACACACACCTAGATTCCTAGCTTGTGTGTTTCTAGTACATTATCACAAACATGTTCAAATTCGTGAACACACACACATATATGTGGTTGTATGATTTATAAAAACGTAAATACAAAATATAATTAACATTTAAATTTATTTTTTATTATAATCAATTTGTTGCACAAAGTGGAGGTCATTGAATTTCCTAATAACGTACAAATGGAGGTTATAAGTTTGACAATCTTATTCACGAATTCAATGATATGTGCAAATAATTTCTGTTTAAAATAACAAATAATATAAAATTACGAACTCTATGAACTTATCCTTCCGTAAAATGTATTTTTCCGGTTATTATTAGTAAAAATTATGGGAATAGTATTGTCATGTTAAGAGAAGTCCTCGACGGGCGCATGGACGGCGTTGCAGCGTGTCAAGCGTATTCTTTTTTACACGAAACCACTTAACTTATTCATATTATGTTTATCTACGAAAAAAACACACACTAGAAACTATGCTTCTATGTTGTCAAAAATTTAGCACGCTTGTTAGAATCACGATTTTCGGGCCTCTCAAAATGGCTAAAAACGTATTTTTTTTAGACTGCTGCAACTTTGAAAATATTACCTGAATTCGTAAAGTGCAAAGCGAGAGGCATGCTTGGTCTTTACTTCATTCTATTTAAAAATAAAATGTTTTCCCTGCTTAAACTCCCGTAGGAAAAAGACTATGAGGAAAACCTTGTACGCCAGTTTGGAGCGCTGCGAATAGATGCGATATGTTTCTCGTCAAGCGTGGGACACTGGCTCTTATCTCTACGCTGTTCCCACGCGTCAAAGGTAGAAATTCTACACCGGCGAAGATTCCTCTTAATAGTCTTACAAGCAATCAAATACTAAAGGATATAGAGAAGCAAAAAATGTAATTGCTTGGGAAATGAGGTACGCTTACTATGTATAATGTTCTTTTTTTTTTTTTTTTTCGCAAAATAATTAGGAAATAATGACGTTAAAGCTGCCCTCAACAATCCTAATCTCCTCAAGACGACTGGTTGATAGTATACAAAATACTTTCAGAAGGTCATTTTTTTTTTTAAACGGACGTTGGAAATGTTATCAAATTGGTCAATTTTTTTTGATACAGCATTTTTTTTCTGGACGTATTAATAAGAGAAACAAGAGGGAGAGAGAGAAAGAGAGAGAGAGATTATTTAATTCACATAAAATATCTCCAGCTTCGGCAAAAATACTGGCTTAATTTTTACGGTATAGTGCAGAAGGGTAGGCTACACAAATCAAATGTCACGGAATCAGGCAGCAAATACTTATAATGTACTAGAACATCGTTTGTAGGAAGTAGTATGTGTCCATTAGGCCGTTATTATGAACTTTTAGTCATCTGATGTCCAACCAGATCTGATTAAGTGCATTATTATTATGACGATTTATATTACTATGAAGCATTCGTATTATAAATCTCTAAACACATTTCTCTTTGAACTGCAGTAAATTACTAATTAGAACACGCTTGTCTCTTAGCTCATCTGTGACGTGTGGAACATATGACTTCTTAATTTTAGTTTCTTTATTATTGGCTGGTTTTGTTAGGAACGGTCGTGCATGTTGAATGTCATAATTTGTGTTTCTAGAAAGGATAATATGAAAAATTGACCAGTTCTACTAAAACTACAGTATTTAGTTCATTTTTAATTAACTATTTATTACTACATAAAATTTTATCAACTTCCACTGTTGATCGCAGACACAGGAGCGAATTATAAATTATACTTAAAATATGACCTAATGATTAGCAAACATTTAAGACATTTATTACTGTGGGTTAGTTTTAGAGCGTTTGCTATTACTGAACCTTTTCAATACCAATTAAATATTAATTAAAAAAAGTCGATATTTTTCTCGTTTTGAAGCAATATTTGTAGTGATGGAAACTCAATAGCGCCATGGACGCGACGCGAAAGGTGCGACGCGAACTAAATACTTGCCAGCCAATCAACATCTTGCTCCTATATACGTCAGCGTGACAAAAATTCCTCACGAGACGCGATTTCCGAAGAGAAAGTATTTTTATTTTATTCGCGTCGTGGGCACGACAAATATGAAGAGCTGATTTTGCGTGCCTAAAAATGTCGGTGAAACTTAGGAGTTTGTACCAAATTGAGTTTATTTATTTTACGACAGATTTTTGTTTGTTGTTAAAAGCAATTCATAACCTTTTTAATCAAACGTGTAATTACTTAATTTTCCCAGTTGAAAATGCCAAAATACATCACACATAAACGGGAATATGCAACATATGTAAAATTAATGAATGTTTTTTACAATAGGTTAGTATGCAGTGGCAAGGAACTATTTAGCTGAATATATTTGTTTGTAATTGTCGCGCGGAATCTTACCTAGTGGTCGTAATTACGAGAATTGTTAGTGTCGCATCGCGCCCTTCGCGTCCATCGCGCTATTGTACGTCGTAACGCGAGAAACTTAGCCGTATTTTTACTTCTTTCAACGCCGCGGGAACCTTTGAATAACTGCTGCATCGATCCACCATCTAGCGGCGGCTTTCAGAAGTATTTGCTTCTGCTTTTTTCTCCCTACAGAGCGCACGCAGATAACACACGGCTGCTAACCCATGACGCATCGGCACTCGCCTTCAGCGAAAACGGTTACGTAATATTAGAAGATCAAGACAGTAATGAGTTTATGGAATTCTTACGTTAATGATAATAGCGAAACATTTCTATTAATAATTCGTTTTATGACAAAAATAATTTTCGTATCCGCTGCAACATTACAAAAACACAACCTTTCAGTCAGAAGGCGGATGTTAACTTCTAACAGGTTGCAATCATGTTTGCCCACGAAATTATGAGAAATACAGTATATGTTTTCGGAAGCCAATTAGCAAAAAAGTTTTACTTTTTTTAAGTTACGTATGTTTGCCAGGCATTCTGGAAGTCGTTCCTCGAAAAACAAAACAGATTGGCTTACAGTTATTTATTTTTCTTTTAAGATACCGGCTGTATGTAAATACTTCGTATTCGTTAGTTTAACTTAAATTCTGAACACACAAATCTGTCATAAATTATTTTTTAATAATTTACGCACACACACTTTTATTATTATTTTAGTGTAGCATAATGCAAAATTCAACGTCAAACAGTTATTTCTTTCGTTTAGGAATTAACGTAGTAAATTATGTTTCATGAATAACGCGCTCTGATTGACTAACTAATTAATAGTCAATAGTCCCAAGTGAAGTCAGTTTTCATATATTCGCATCCAACTGCAGACTAAGCTCCAAATCGGAATTATTTAATGTTAACTGATTTCCAGTGGGTTTTTATAGGTATCTTTTGTCGGGGTGGTTTCGGAAATTTTAAAATTTTTTTCTAACTTGTCAACAGTGACAGAAGCTTAATTTAATTTCATGTGGGCCAACATTCGTCAGGGCTGGTACTTATGGGAAAAATAGTTTGTCAAAATTCCTTTAAGTCACTGATAATCAGTGAATACTGATTCCAAGTAAGGATGTGTTGGCAACATATTGCGTGACGGATGACAGTTTAGTTTGAAAAGTACGACGAACATAACTTTTGTATTATAATCACTACATTAAAGTTGCTTACAATAACATGTAATCGCAGTGTGATTTTAGCATGTCATAGTGGGAAAGCTTGATTTTTCATATGTCTAAGTTTCAGAAAATTGGGTGAATACTAACAGCATAGCTTGATTAGGATATCTAGCTGTGTTTGTTGCACCACAACTTTCAAATATGTGACAACTTTTTTTATTTTGTTTGAAGAATTTTGCTTCATACTTTTTTGTTTAATGAATCTATTGAAAACAATTGTGGTTGTTTTTCAAATAGGTTTTTGTTTATTTTATGTTGTTTAGGAACTGTATGAAAAAGGAAAACTATTTTTTTTTACTATTGTAAGCACTAGATATAGAACCTTAACAATGTTAAAACGTATTATTCTATATAAGAATAACCATAGTTTTTTATTTAACCCCCGACAGTAAACGACAGCTCTATGTTCAGTAAAATTGACGTACATCGCAGGAAAAAGGCGTAATTTAATAACGGCAGTAGGTTAGCTTCACTATCAACGTACGTTGTAAACGATGGAAAAATATGGCATACGCGTTGCTCATGTTTTTGGTATCGCTTTAATAGCTCGTGTATTATTGTGTATATTATGAATATAAGTAATATAAAATGGTTTTCTTCTAACTTTGAACAAACTAAACATATTCAAATTATAACAATAATTTAAAACTACTAGGCGTAGGTATAGGAGAAGCTGTTGTAAACAATCTTATTTAACACAACAGAAATTAAAAGAAGTAAGTTTCAAACCTGGAACCTTTTATCAGAAGTATTAGATTATTGTATTTATCGACTGAAAGTATGTGCTTATTATTTATTTGAAGGTGGTAGTTGCATTACGTTTTGTTTGCCAAATAGTCTGAAAATGATAGTGGTTGCATAGTTAGGTATATTTGTTAATATTATAATTTTTTCATGATTAGATCGTTAAACTGATTGTATTCAGTATCGGTACCTGATAAATAGAGAACCATGAAAATTCACGAAAACATGCAAACGTTTTGTGACCAAGATAAAACGTGTCTAAGGGGTGAAACTATTTCACTTTTTTCCTGTTGTGTCAAAAACGAAGACAAGTTCGTACAAATTTTAAAAATATAGTAAAAATATCAGTTAAATATGAATTTTTATTATCTCCAAAATGTATGCAAGGTAATTCTGAGCTAATAACAGGTCTATTTGCATGTTAATTTGTTTAATAAAAGTTTCAGAAACAGAATAGGTATTAATCAAAACACTAAACGCACATTAGGAATATTTCTTTGATATGTTTGTCCAAAGAAACGCAAGGTATTCAGAGAAAATATTTTTCATTGTTTTTCGTCTGTACTAACTGTACCTATACAAACGTTTCAGTCACTTCCATAACACAATTATGAAACTTTCTCTGTGCGAGCCTATAAATAGGCCTACAGACTAACTGGACCAAAATATAAATTCACCAATTGTATAGCAACTGAGGTATTTAAATTGTTGGTCTTTGTAGACTTTGAAAATTGAAAGTTAATTTTATTGCACTTATTCTGTATGTTTTTTTTTTAAATTAGTAGTATCGATATACAATCCTTTCTGATTATCTGAACAACGAATTTTAAAATCATCATTATAATACATTAGTCTCTAATTGCAGCAAAAGCTAGTGGAATAATATTAAATTTATTGTGTTAAATATTAACGAACTGTATTTTAAGTTTCACGAGGTTAGTTAAAGGGTTTCCTAAAACGTACACATTTTACTAATCACTCATTTTAAAACAATGCTGTCATGTTCTTAACTACCAAAGTTTTTTTTTGTTTCCTAGGACACTACCAAAATAGAGATTTTAATAAAATAATTTACCTGTTCTTACATACAGACTACAATAAATAAACACAGTTGATTTTATTTCCTTGCAATGTGTAAGAAATAGACTACAGAGCAACAATTTTTGCCTGTTAATATTACGTAAATTATCAATTTATTCGTATTTAAGCCTGCATAATCTACGGACTGAAATTTTATGTAGATATTTCTGTAAAAATTTTAAATTTTAATTAACTATATGCATTCAGTGAACTACATAGGTTTAACTGAGAAATTGTGTTTGTATTACTGGCGCTAACCATTTATGAATGCTAAGTACCATTAGCTTTGTCCTAGCTGATACAAGTGTAATAAAGATGTATGTTAATATATTTGAAGTGTGTGATATTCTTAATGAGATACCTTGAATTTCCAGCTAACTGTACATGAATATAAGTTTTGCGCGTAACCTTACATTGCACCTAACTTATAACATAGACTGTTGAAAAACTATAAGACCTGATACATTGCATGGGATGGAGTTATTTAGTACGTACAAAAATATATAACATTAGGTTTTAAATCTTGACATGGTGATAGGAGCAATATAAATGGTGAACCCGACCATATTATCGAATATTAAGAAATAATAGTCAATAACTTTCATTCTGTCTAGTGTACATATTTGAAATAATTAAGTTTTAAAATGCCTGTCAGTTGTAATGATATTGTTTGATTTTGCTGTTACACGGTAAGGATCTACAACTTTATTCTGCACGATAGATACATAGTTGAATACGCCTGCGGAGTATGAAACCAACACGACAGTAAAGTAATGCGGGTTGTATACTCTTGCTGGTCCAAAGGGAATTACAATGTTTCGACTGTCTAGACGGCGGCTTGGGGATGCTTACCCATATCACTCGCTTCTTCAGGAACGTGACAAGCGAATGTACAAATGCCACGCATGACAGTTAACCCCCCGGAACTTTAGCAAATAAAAATTTTGCTAAAATCACAGCTTCGAGTTATGTAATTATTGCATGCTTTCAGGCATTATTATTTTTTCTTATTAAAGGGTTACCACAATATTATTAAATACCGTGTAAATTTATCATAAAAGCAAATGCGGTGCAGGACAACAATACGTTAAATAAATTCGACATGGCAACAAAATATTAATACCATGTATTCTTCTGATCGTACAATTTTAGTTATTTCTTTTGTCTGTACGCCAAAGAGTTCTGCTGTCAAAATCAGTCAAATATTTTCGTTCTAGTACAACTTTAATACTTTTATTTTAGTAGGAAATATGTTCAACATACCTTATGTAGATATGCAGGCATTTAAATTATGGTTTCTAAATTATTTAAGCAAATTAATTTTGCCTGTTTAATTTTTTTACGTTTACAGTAACTATTTGAGTGAAAAATGAAATGAAAATAATAACACTTTTTAGGTTACACTTTAATTATTAGCAGGGGATTGTAGTTTTGATCTAATGTTTTGTCGTAATTAACAGAATTGACGTATAAATAAATAGTTAATGACGAGGTTTTATAACCTCCATTCACAGACGCGTCCTGATAGGTTACTCGGAGCTAGCCACTCTCAGTTCATCAGAGTATAATGAAATTGATTAACAGCTAACATGAATTTGGAAATGTCCAACAATACGAAATAATGTTTTGGAAACTATGGCGTGTACGTTCACAATAACAAAGTATTTACGAGTGCGTATTGAAAGTAATGTGTATAAACAATTGTAAAATTAAACTACAAATCGTAATTTTATAGTTATTACTGTTCGTTATAAACACCTAATTAAATATACTTGGGGCGAGTTATAGTGTGTATTTTCCTTTCCGTAATTATATACATAAACTTAATTGACAAACATTATTATTGATACTATTATTTAATATATTTTACAGAACTATATACGCACCACTATAAACATTCAACTTAATCCGTAATTACTTGGATGAAAAAACCTGTACATAATGTATTTTTTGTACCTAACAGCAAAGTCTGTTTTTCTTCTTGAGGTAATTCATACATGCGTAAGAAGATTAAAAAATTTGATAAATCTAAAAATAAATTAACATTAATGGGCGTTCGATTTGACCGCGAAAGAGTAGTTTTCATTTTAGTAAACCGTGCACATAAATATATGTAAGGATATAAATCTTATAATCCCGTATACTCAAACTTTGACGTCCCGTAATATAACTTGTCTGTGTTTTAAGAACTGAAAATTGTAATAGTTTTCATAAAAAACCTAATTACCTACAAAATGTCGACGAATTTTCGTTGAAACCTGTTCACAGAATATAATTCAGTTGAGGAATGATTGTTGCCTTCCATATGCTTAATCCTGGAGAAGTGAACATCGAACGTCACTCTAAACATTTTATGTCATACAAAAATTATGACAACATTTACGTAATAAAAAATTTTCGTTTAAAAATAATAAAAATATGTATACATTTCACTTCCCGTTTTTTCCTCGTTATTCCGGAAAAGCCGGTTACAGTAAATCCAAAGAATTTAAGGTGTACTATTTAAATGAAACGTGTTTACAAATCTAAAACATTTACAACTAATGTTTGTAGTTCGCTATTGAAAATATTTAATAATTTGTCTTATCAACTTAGTGTAAAGATAAAAGAAAACTTATTGATTTGCGGTAGGTTCTCCAATAAAAATATTTACTTTTAAAATAGCTTTCTCATTTAAATTGTTGTTAAGTAATTTTTCAAATGTTTCTACGCACATAATATCGATACGAACTCAAGCTATCCTTTTGAATTGGTATATTTACATGTTAGATTTTGAAATGATAGCGAAAAATGTGACTATTTGACAATATACATAGTTTTTACAAGTGGGAATTCATATGTATAAATGTCTGCAGAAACTTGGCTTATTTATTTTATAAATATTTCTTGATAGTAGTGACAGTTGATTGGAAAATTATTTAACTTTGTAACATATTGTTGAAACTGTAGCGATCTCTGGTACGTGAATTGTTTAATTAAATATTAATAATAAATTATCCAATTGCAATCTGTTATGATTCTAACATTAAAAAATTTATGGTACTGACGCACTAATAATAGGGAATAGTAATTTTTGAAATAGCAAGGTACACTGTAGCCTTATGAAAGAAGAATATAGAGACGCGACTTTCATACTTTCTCAGTCGACTACGAGCAGTTTTTACAAAATAATATTTTAACGAAATTAATGGCTTAGCTATTTTTCTGTAACACTCTATAAAGAGAAAATCATAGTTTATGTTAAAAAGTTAATTACTGCATTTATGAAAAAAACGGTCGCGTGAATTTATTAAGAATACAGTTTTAAAACTCATTTTGGTATCAATCAGGGTAAAAAACATATTTTCTGTGTAAGGATATATATAAATATATATTTAATCACATCAATAGTATCTTTTAAATTCTAAGTTAGGTATAAGCATGCTTATTGACTGTAGGTGAAAAGCATTTTTAAACAGGGACAGGGAATCGGATTATCAGTGTAAATAGGTGAATATTGTTAAACATTTAATTACATTAATTGTTTCTTATCGTACTTGCATAATACCATTTCTACCATAAGTGTATCCACATTTTATGATATTTATGAAAGTTTTTGGAGTTTGTTTTTAGATATTCTTAATACACAGGATGTAATAATATTTTATGTTAGGTCTGTTAATACATAGCTGATGAGCAATACTTCAAGATCTTAATATATATATATTATATATATACATATATGTGCACGTCAATTAGCAATATGCAACGACTGTTATAAAACACATTCGCGCTAGAAATTCTATGCATAAAAATGTTTACAAGAAAATTTTTTAGCATTATAATTGCTTTGAAAATGTCATTATCTGCAACCTCTGGATTGTCAAATACGATGTCAATCACTGAAAATAATTAGGGACCATTGAGGGAAGATTTTGGTATAAAATCATAGACAGACATACAAAAAGAAATGAATTGGTCAATAGGATGTCATCATACAAACAAAAATAAAGGTAAATTGAAATGTGTATTAACCTAACCATATTATTTAATAAAAAAACCAGAGTTATTGTGTTACATTTGTATTATGCAATTCCTGATCATGAATTTGCATGTCTAAATATTACCAAAACCATAGGTGATGTTTTAACACAACAATTTTTCATTATCTTACTTTTAGGAAGTTTACAACTGCTTTATCACTGGAGGAATGTTAAATATTTTGTCCGTTGCTGTTTCAAGTTTATATATTGGACTCTGAATAGGAATACCATAGGCAATGAATGATGTCTAATAATTTTAGATGACGTTTTATTGGGATGATTTTAGCTAATAATTTCAGGCCTCGCCTAACTAAACTGACAAGCAGCTTAATTCAAGCTCTTCGAAACTCAGAATTCTTATCAATGAAGTTATCAGCTCTGACTACAAGCCTACAAGATAAAATCATTTTAAATTTAACGTTTACAACACACTTACAACTACATAGCAAATATCAACGCATAAATGTGAGATTTGAGACATTTAATCTATTAGTAGCTTAATTGTACTAATGTATGGATAAGCATAGCCTCAGCCTGGGTTTAAAGAAAAAACAGTATAAGTAAAATATCGTGTTTACAAAAAGAATTCTTCTAGTTGGTTGCCAGCTTGTGTTGTAAAGTTAGTGTACTATGTGTTTTGTGACTACTCGGTTAAAATAACGATACTTTTTGTTGTACGAGATTACCTTACAACAAATTTAAGATTATAATGTACTACCAATATACACAACAAATAATAAAAAATAAATTATTCTCAGTGCGCAACAAACTGTTTTACGTTGGGTGTACTTTCCCGTGGACCTAAACTCAATTTGAAAATAACTTGGAAAATATTTACTGACCGTAACTACGAACATAAATTTACTTCTTGACTCGACTACCAAACTGTGAAAAAATATATTTATATCTTAACCTTCAGGGAATTACTAGCTTTAAAATGTTATAAGTATTAGATAAGGAATATCCGCAAAAGAAGAATACTTGTGTTAAAAGAATTATTTTTTGGCTTTTCTTTATCGTCGCATGCATAAATTGTTACTAGTTACATAAAAACGTTCGTATACGCATTGATCATGAATGCAGCGGACTGGAGAAAGAAAATTAACCTGTTTTTGTTTATAAATGTGCAAAATTTACCTCGGGGTAGATCAGAGGTTACGTACGCTGCGTACGTAAGAGTCATGGTGTGAGCAAGGATAGGTATTTGTATCAATACGGAGGCACTCAAGGCATTTATCAGGTTATCACTTTCGGACCAAACAGTTTTCTGCATTGAGGGAAGAAGAATGATACCACAGGAATAAAAATTCAAAGGGGAAAGTTATGAGATTATGTTTTAAAATGTTTTCTAATAAAGAATTTTACGTAGTTTTCAGGGTAGTTTAAAAACGTTCTAATATGTACCATATCAACATGGGCCTCGGCGTGATAAAGTAAGAACTCAGTAATGGTATATAATATGTAGGTCCGACAGGTACGTAGTCCCAAAGAATTACATTTAACATGAAAAACCCTGTGCTTGATCACACCAGGACTGTGGAGTAGGCAGCAGCCACGATTTAAAAACTGCTATAAATACGGTGTGACCGGACGTAAGGTGCCGAGACCGCGGAGAACCAGTGCTCGTGTGACGGGCCGCCGGGCGATGGCTCGCCGCAGACGATGACCCGGCCCGCCCCGCCAGTCAGACACGTCCTGACGTAGGGACTGAACATTGGCAACGTCGCAATCAGGGACCCGTCAAAGTATAGGGATGAACAAAACGTTTGCATTATGGCGGTGCCGGATATTACCAACACAATAGACGAATATTACATCGGTTTGATTTTGTAAAGAAAGTACAGTTTTATATTTAGTTAAATAATACAGCTTAGAGGTTTTCATTTAGAAAATTGGTCACATGCAATTGTGTTTGTTGCAGATTCAATAAAGTTCATTTTCAAGCAAATTGTCTAGCTTTTTTAACGCATGTTGGAAAATTGGAGATTTGAAATGTGTTTCGTCGTCTGATGCGTGAAAATTGAAATATTAAGGAAATATGTCTATTTATTTTAAAATGACTCGTACGAAATACCAACGATGTTATGCGATAAACTGCAAAGGAATTTGTACGATCGTTATCAATATGACTAAATTAAAAAAAAAAGTAATTTTGATAATGGTGTGTCAGTGGTACTGGACACCGCTTGAAAATCTGAACATGGATTAGTGGATTAAATATTAGCATTTCGTGGTTGCTAAATGTTTACTCTATCGCCAAAATAAGAACGGGATAGTTGTCAGAAAATACAATACACAATATTGGACGTTGCCAAGGTTAACCCTACGACAGGTTAGGAAGATAATAGAATTTATTATGGACGAGCCCGGCACATGACAAAATCCGTCACTTAGAGCTGGTATCGGTATTCTTCATTCTTGATGACGCCAATGGAACTAACTTCGACTGCAAAACTGAACGATTGCCGAAGGCCGAAGTGTTCTCCATAAGTGCCAACATGAAAAAGCCCCCATACACACAGCAATGCAACTAGCGGTGAAAACTGTAGTTTGTTAAACTTACGGTATTGGGCTTCGGAACGTAAACATGAAGGCGAATTGTCCTTAACATGACAGTATTGTTTAATACTAGTGACTGTAGTGACATTCATGATAGCGGTACATGAGGCTTTTACGAAAATACACAGAGCTAACTGAGGTAGAGCGAAGCCATGCAAAAAGTGATCCTAGGAAAGTTTTCTCGTGTTCAAGACAATGTTCTCGAGCATAGTTTGAAGCCAATACATTACAATGGGGCGAAACGTTTGTAAATAATTAATGCAACTACATTTCATACCATTATGGAGTATTTTAAAACAGCAATCATTCTGTTAAAATAGCTGATAGATTAGACAAATTAATATTTGTTGCTGGAATAAAAAAAAACGTTTATTGAGATTCAGGGATTGAGTTTTATAAAGATTTTATTCAAAGTACTAATTAATTAAATTTGTGTGTACCACACGTAATAAACCGTTTCTTATTTTTACTATGTATTTGATCGTGTGGCTAAAATGTATACAAACTTTGTTACGATCATACCACCAAGGAAATATTACATATAGATATGAAATATTAAAAGGAGTATTTTAAATCCCAGCCATCTTAAAACCCTTACTTGCTTAACAACCTGGCCAACAGATTGCGAGGGAAAAAGTCCGGTAGTTGTAAAATAGCTACAAATCAACAATATTCAATAACGCATCTTAGAACTTAGTCACTAATATCGCTAAGATCAGTAGTCGCGAAAACATGTTCTCCGTGTCTGGTATAATTCTCTGCTGTATTTGCCGGCAGCCACGAAACTGCCAGACAGCGACTCTACCTGATTCGTTATTGTGCCATACATACCGGCGAATCAGGGGAAGCCATTGGCGTTAGCGAGACAAAAGAAGTGTTCAAATGACCCTTCCTGACAGGGTTGCCAGGTCTAAGGCCGCGGCCTTCTACTAAAGACGGCTATGGCAGTGCACGTGCGAATTTTGCACCCTAAATCCCTAAATATTTAGAATGTTAATGAAAACAAGCTATATTCTCTCTAAAGGAAAACTACTTTGCAGGAATGTTCCGGTTATTTTAAATTAAGTCCAGTTGCGCGACTGCATTGATGGAGTTCTCCGCACCATCTTACCACTACGAATCCATTATACACTGAGATTTCCGTAGCTATGCCGGATATTTATCCCCTTAGTTGTGATGTTTCAATTGCCTCGGTCTTAACATATTTTGTAATAAAGGTTCATTATTTGTTTGATCTTACGGTTGTTCAAGAGCCTAACTTTGTTATTATTATTTTTTAGTTTTCTGTTTGTGTGACTTCACGTCTAAGAAAATGTGATAAAATCTCGAAACCAACAGGAAAATAATTGTTGTATTCGTTTAAAAAATAATTAGACACTTAGACCTTAAATATTGTACAGTGATAATTTCAAGAAATTTGTCATAATGGCTCAGTTGTTTTCTAAATTCATAGCAGCGTCTTGAAGTTTACCTGGAAGCAAGCAATTCGACTTCAATCAGTGTTAGTAGCTTAGCTACTTTTTTTGTTTTATTTTGTTCATAAAATTAAAATAAAATACATTCAAACATGTAAATTAATTTCTATGAAACAATGTTGTATCTTTCTAGTATATTTAACATCCATTATAAAATGCATATGGTAGGCTATTATACCACAATTTTTAATTTCGTACAGCAAAATATTAAAATCGTAAATTCTCATTTAGAGTAAATAATGTTCAAAAATTATACTCTACGGTTTTTATATTTTCTCACGCTATCACTTGATAGAATATAAAACTATATGTAATTAATATACACAATATTTCATTGCCACACGAAAACTCATAACACTTGTCTAAAACCTAGCTTTTTTTTCTGTATTTGAGTCTCATTTTGGTTACTCTACCATGTTCATAAACATGATACGGAAATTTGGAATTCATGCACGCGCCTTTGAGCAATGCCTATTTATTTACACATAGAACGTTTCTGGTCATTCGTGACCAGCAAAGAGTAAAATTATATTTCTAAGAAATAAAGCTCACTAATATATTTGGGTCCTAGGCAACGATTCCCAACACATCCCACAGATTTTCAACTCAGCTGCAAAATTTAGAGGTTGGGTTTCCAATCAGTATAGCGTTTAAACGGTTATAACTAGAATTTATGCTTAGTGCAAGGCGAACGAAAACATACCTACAAGTGTATAGTATTTTCTGAAAAAAAAAGTATAGTTAGAAGACGAAAAAATTAATGACGAGGCAAAAAGTAGTCTATATATTTTCTAGCAGTGTCTCCACGCTAATTATCAAGGTTAGAAGAATTATTTGTTTTTGCCAGCAAAGCTATTGTGTTGATCGTTTCAAGTAAATTTTATTTATTTCTTTTCGTAACCTCGTCTTAATTTATCGTCTATCTAAGCAATATAAGCGTTTCAAAATATGTGAACTTCAATCGCATTAGGAACACTTAAACTTAAAAATGCGTAGTCTTTGTTGTTCACAGTATTGTTTGTTATAAATGATGTCGTTTCGTATGCTATCGTAAATGCAAAACTTTGGATAAAAGTCACAAATTTTAATTATTACATATAATTTATTTTCTAAATTGCGGCTGAATAATATTTTACTTTAATATTTTAGCCTTATTTAATGTCTTCACTCATTGGACACAAGGAACAAACATAGTTAACTTAAGGGCAACGTACCATACACGCGGAACGGAATGGCGGCTTTGCTTGTGTACCACGCTGAATAACTTGGTTCATAGCAAGAGATTGACCATGAAAGTCGTGAATAAACTATGCCGTGCTTATAACTCATACAAACACTAGACATCCTTTTATCAACAATCATAATACTGGCAAGAATTCGTAGTTAGAATTTTCCAATGTTGAAATGAAAATCGAGACGTCATTTAACGTAATACGCCAGCATGAATAGAAAAATATTTTAGTTCAAAATTTCTTACAGTTATCATAGCATGGTCACGTTTAAATTAGCACAGTGCAAAATATAGTTTAATTGAAAACAATACAAGTACTGTATACGCCTCAAAATAGTATTTGACAATAAATCACAACACTATTACTTTGTAATACGGTTCGCATTCAAATACTGATAAAAATGTTCTAATATGCAAAATATAACAACACAGGTTTCGCACTAAGGTATAAAACCTATTGACGAATACACCTACATAATCTGCAGTTCACAAATAATAAGTATCCTTATTTTTCGTGTGTGTTCGACTTACTTCTATTAAAAGAAAAAGACAAGTACTTTAAAAATTAAAAAAAAAAAATCGCTTTTATTGGGGTGTGATTTGTCTGCAAGAACTATTCAGCGATCCTTCTAGATTTAATTAAAAAAAAAAAAAAACAGTGGTTTGAAAGGAAAATTAAAATACGATAATGCTTTTTACCATTATTCTGATAATGGAATGGATCTTTGTAAATATGAAAAACAGAAGTTATTGCATATTTTAAAGGCGTTATGTAAACATCATTCAAGTCGCTTGCATTAACCTGGTCTATATCTGAAAATTGTTTCAACTTCATGTTATTCAGTATTAATAATGGCACTTTGGTTATTTGACTGTTAGAATGAAATAAGTAATTTATTTCCATGCAAAATTTTAGAAGCATTAAAATTCGAGAAATGGCTACTGTCAATATATTTATAAGAATACCTCTGTAAGAACCTAACTTTCCAAATGTTGAAGTTTTCTATTCCAACCATTTTTGTATTTTGCTGTTAACTTTATTTGTTTACGCTTAGCAGTATTTAATAAGCGTGTATCACATAAAGGGCATTCTGAGCTTACTTTCAATGTGTATTATGCAACCATGAAAAATAATTGTTCGGTTAAGAAAGCATAAATAAAAAATAATATTACTTTTTCAAAAATATCAAGTCAAAAACTCACATATTTCGTTACAAAAATCTACATTAGCTGAAATTTATAAAATCTAGAAACGATATCGCAGTTGCAAATAAAAATTTGTGTTTCTAATTATTTACAACTTTCATGCTATATTAAATTTACATATCTTATATGTATGCATTGTTTACGAATCTAAGACTATGAAGATTCCAAGTGTATGATTTAAAATTGCTTCAAAAATATACAGGAACAGGAAATTAAAACTATCCTAAAAATTAAGAACACCAGTATTTCAATCCTGAAAGTATTTATTACCTATATGGATTATACGGTCTTCAAAAATTTCGTAGGCCTGTGCGTTTTTAAAAACCTAATAATTTAAGACGAAAGTTTTGTGTAGTTTACATGCGGCTCAGTAAGACACAATTAATAGAAAATTTTAAAACAGTAAGCAAAGGGTTGATTATTTTATTCATATGTACGAACGTGAAAATTTTCCGTTTTTTTATTCAAGCTAGAATTCAAACAATCTTTAAGGCGACACAATGTTTAGTCGCTTAGGCGTATTTAAGTAGTTTTTAGATATTACGAAACGTATTACGTATATTACTTTCTTAGTTTTGCCATTACTTACATTACTTTTAGATGTCACCGCATTCAGCACAGCAAAGCATCCATATTGTATTCTTAAACTGACAGTTCGCCAAATTATTTGAAAACAAGTATCACATTTAACAGCCCTATACAATTTCTATGCACTTAAGAATTGCTATTATCAAGAAATCAGTTGGAAAATATATTACAACCTAAGTTTTTACGAACTCACGTTTTAAATCTGAAACCAAAAATATATCCACAAAATAAATTTTTTAATGGTAGACAGTAATTTTAACGTCTACATTGAGATATAAAAGTTCAACACGTAAGAGCTGTTATTATTGTAATGAAAATATATACACTATACAATATAACTATAGAATTATAGCTCTATCTCAATTATTCATAACAATTTAATTTACGGTGTTTAGTAAAAATTTGACTATAATTTTACCAACGTTTGTAAGTTATGTAGCTAAATAAATGAGAGTGATGGTGGTATACGCACACACCATTATAAAAATCACAAGTTATTGAGAATCTATAATTTAAATCATTGGTAGGCATACGCAGCATTCCCAATGTTATAAATAACTTGAAGGCGAAAAAATTAGATTCAGACTAGTGTACTTCGTTACACTTTGTGATTGCATTACTTGTCTATTATCGAAGTACAAACCACAAATAAAATAAATTTTCGTACAGTTTTACTAACATACTTTTGCCTCAAAAGATTTTTCTTGGCATTTCTTTCCTACAATTCCTAACAACAGTGACTTAAAATTTGGAAAGATGTGCATGTGTTTTGATTTTACCTGTGTGAATGACTTCGCATACATCAGGGTATAATTTAGTCTAAAATTCTTTATGTTTAATTTTAATATGTAATAATAATTAATATATAAATTCATAGATGTTATTTTGTAAAGTATAATTATTTGTAATGTGGAAACATAGGTTAGCTTGCTTTCAACAAATAAAAATTAACACGCTGTCTGTAAGTATGTATCTATCATCGATAAGGATATTTTCTGATAATAATACTGCAGTAGGAATTTATACTGACGCACGTACTACGAAAACTAAATTATTTATTTATTTTATTTTTATTTATTTAATGGCATTGTTTGTAGCGAAGTTAAGGCTTTCGCCTTCTCTTACACTTAACCAGGTTTTATACAATTAAAATCATGCATGTGTGACAAACAAAAATAAAACTATAACTACAAGAAACACTTAAATACAAAATTAATTAGCAAAAACGATTCATTAATTAGCTAGATGCATTAAAATTTTTTAACTGATTTTATACATTTTTTATAATCATCGATGCTTTAGTTAACAGTATTTTAAACCTCGTGGCCTTGAAATAGCAGACGAAAATGTCAAGGATTTGTTTACACTGGAAAAAAAGCTATTCTACAAAACATAAGTAAACTGACCTGCGATTTTCCTGCTTCACTATTTGCGCAAACGTTTGGTATCGGCTTCAAAAATACAGCTCGAGACGTGAAATTCCTCAGCATTAACACTTAGAAACTCCTTCCGAATTGTCTTCATCTGTCTCTCGCACAGCGTCTCGAACAGATTTACTTCTTTCTTGACGCTGGGAAATCATAGGAAATATCTGTAACCGTTACAAGAAGTTGTAACCAGATGTGTTTGATATTGGAAGAAGAGATGTAGAAAAAAAAGTGTCTGTGTGTGTATGTATACATAAACACACACATGATATGAGAAAAACAATTTGTCTCGGTTTTTCCTTTGAATATATTTAGGAAATTACAGTTTAGTAAAGAAAATTTTGTTTGAACATACATACAGGGCGAAATTCCCAAATAAATAGAACATTATGTAAGTTAAATTTCGCAATTTTTACCTCTTTAAATGAGAACATAAATTTCTATGCGATAGGCAGGGTTATAAAAATTCTACCAAAAAAAATAATTTGTACCACTTTTTTTTTTTTTTTTAGTATTTTGCGTACACATCTGCAGCTCTGCTTCGTGGTCTGTGATTGGATGTTTTAACTCCCAGAATCTTGGGGTTATATCCGCAATTCACAGACGTGTGGTGTCGCAGTTAACCTTGTTCTGATTGGCATTGTCATATGAAAGGCAACTCAGTACAAATGCTTCCAGTCAACAGCCATGAAGCAGAACTGCAGATGTTGACGTAATGCACTGAAACAAAGTGATGATTATATATTTTCTTCAGAAATATCTCGGTCATTAGTGATAGGTTATACACGTGGAGAAATACGTTATTCTGTAGCCATGCTTAGGCAAATTATTCAGCAAATTTTATTTTACTCTATCTGTGGAGACCATTAGAAAATACAAAGCGAACAGATACTCATTTATTACTACTTTTACACTAGATCATAATATTATAAAAAGTTTTCGCCAACCGGAATTACTAACGCTGGTTGAACGGCACTGATTCTCCAGCTGTGTACAAAATTTCTGTTTACGTCTGTAGATTAAAACAGTCCAGAAAATTGCTTTGTTCGCAGCAGATTAATACAGCCCTAACAACACGGTTGACAGTTTCAGGACTACAATATATCTATGATTTTGTGTTAAGATATTTTATACAGTAAGACAAAGTTTCTTCGGTCCGGCATATCACTACGTGTGACGTGTTCACGTAATTTCTACAGGAACGTCTAAGGTGTTGACTCGTTAATATAAAGTCTTACGGTTTATGAACGCATGTATGCAAGCAATATTTTACTTCATAAAAACCCGTTTCCGAGAAAAAAAACAAATAATAATTATTGTTTAAAAATTTACTACTACTTAGAGATTTGATACGCTAACATCGTAAAAGAAATTTCCTTTTAACAATTTTGTAAAACGTTAACAAAATGGTAATAATTATATGTGTGTGTGAGAAATTATTGTATATTTTATAGTACAACGTATAAATAGGGGCCCTTATTTTTGGTGAAAATAATTCTGTGACAGTTTCTTTCAGTGTCATATGTGCACATCTGCAACTCTATTTCATGGTCAGTTGTGTTTTTCAACTTTCACGTGTGTCAACATTTTACTACAAAGCACAGACGTTAGGTATCATAGTTTCCATACTCTGATTGGTACAGTCAAATTAGAAACGTCTTTCCACAAATAAAAACACTCTGCCAATAATAATGAAGCAGCTGCAGATGTTTATGTAAGGCACTGAAACAAGCTGTTGCAGGAATATTTCCACTAAATTCAGGGGACCTTACAATGATATGAGCATACACATTGGGTCACAAAGATAGATCTCGGCTTCTCTTGGCATGAACTAACTATCGCAATATCTCAGTAAAATAACGAACTGGTCGCTCGATGATCGTAAACATACAAGTAGAGACCGGAATAATTCACGAGTTTTCTGACCTATAGGTTAGGCTCCAAGTATATATATATATATGTGTTCTCAAGCCGACAGCAACTGTTCATTAGCTGCTCGCTGTTAACATGATATAGGTCTGTGTTAGTTACACTCTAATTATTGGATGAGAGACTTCCACAGGTGTGTCAAATGTGTCAAAGTTCTATTGCGAAAGTAACGCTGACTTATAGTTGATGGAATTCTAGCTTGCGCCGAAATGAAAACGCGAAATTTTCAGGTCTCCACATATCAGTGATCTGACATCAGCAGGACTCATGACTTTATATTTGCGTGAAGAAAGTTCAGTAGGCAGATGTTTCAGTATGTTTTTGAGCAGCTCACAAATTATGTAAATTACAAATGTGTAAATTTAATAACATTTTGATCCAGGGTTAGTTTATTTAACTGACGAAGTGCGTGATACTACACTCTAAATCTGAATCAGTGAATATTCACTTTTTCACGCCGATAGATGGAGCAGTTTCAACAAACTGAATCAGTGAGAAACCACGGTGAAGTCGGTGACTATTTACTGGTTCCGATAAAGAATGCCAACATTTCACACGTTAATTAGTGAATGTTCACCGATTTTCCAGTAATTTTTCACTGATTCAATAAGTGAAAACTGTTATTTGAAGACAACTGGAAAAACCGGCGGGCGAATATTCACTGATTCACTTGTGGAGATTGTTGCACTCTTGAAGGAAATCAGTGAATATTCACAAATTAAACAGTGACTACTTTTACTGATTAAAATGGTTGAAACTGCTCCATCTATCAGCGTGAATCAGTGAATATTCACTAATTCATATTTAGAGTGTACATTCTGTAATTTACTGCAACCTATACAAGGACTAGAGCAGCCATTACTATGTTTTCAAATATATTAATGTAAAAGAATTTTAAAAAATGTAATAAATGTACTTGGTTCGGTAGAAGAAATTAAACGAATTGATAAAGTGGGTATTGTAGTTTAATTTGAATATTATGTAAGAAGGGACTAATATTATAACGAGATCCTTCCTAAGAGTACACTGGCGACGTCATTCTACATATAAACATATGTAGGTACAAAGGATAACTAACTATCATACACTGTTTGAAGTGCACGTTTTTTTTCTAGGTAAGTGAAATACTTTGAAAAAGTACTGGTTCAGCTAGCAAGAGACATTTTATAATAGTATTTGCTTCTATTAAACTTTATTCTGAGCAAGATTTATTGAGAATGTTTTATCATGTTATCATTTTCTGCGTTTGAGCACTTCCATATACAACTTTGCAGTAATTGACAGTGTTCATATTTATTGCACTGTCTGTATATTGATAATATCTAAAATATAACTGCAGACTAAACGTAATTTGTTGGCTCAGTTTACACCATGATAAAATATTCTAATGAGCAATTATATTGAAATGAGTTATTTATATTCATTTAGGATAAGTAATTTTTTCGTAATTCATTTCTAAGTAAATAATGACAATAACTTCTTTTAAGTTATGTATAATTTTTCATATTCAATTGTTTATTGCGCCTGAAGTCATTAATCCAATCTCCGCCCTCCCTAGTCACCTCATTTTCCCTCTTTCTTTAAAAACAATTTAAGCCTAATCCATGCTACCAATTGGTAGTTTCACACAATTTATGTTATAAATTAAATGACGCAACATGACATCAAACTAAAATGTAACATTTATGGTTTAACAAACGGAACTATTATTCTGGACATAAGAAATTATTGTTTAATTTCTGAAAATCATACTAACACAAATATATATATATATATATATATATATATATATATATTCTAACAAAAAAAACGTAAATGAAAAGTAAGAAGCCTCTGTTAACCAATGCATAAAATTTGTTTAGTTCAGAAATAAGAATAGAGCCATATGCATTTGAAGACGAAAAAAAAAAAAAAAAAAAAAAAAAAAAAAAAAAAAAAAAAAAAAAAAAAAAAAAAAAAAAAAAAAAAAAAAAAAAAAAAAAAAAAAAAAAAAAAAAAA
>PNEQ01091073.1:0-24255 GCA_003012365.1 Medauroidea extradentata | reverse complement strand
ATATTTCATCATGTTTCGGATGTGCTAGTAGTCACGTCCGCCGCCCTCGAAGGGTTAAGACGCAGTTGGGACAGGTATCTATGACGTAGTTCGGCGGGATTCCCACTATGAGCCACCCGGGCTTTGAATCATCGGCCAGCCCTCAGGGTGTTACGAAACAGCCGCCGACCACCGGCCTCCAGGAACATGGCACGCAACAGTATGAATGATAAGTTCGTATAAACTTGATATGGCACTGTTTAACTAGTTGGTTTCATTAAGTTTAAGTAGTCCACTTGTTTATCGGAAGTTATAATAAATGAACAGTTTGCCTTCACGTACAACGGAACTGCACACTGTTTCTATTAAGCGAGATTTCGTGCGAGTGCGTATGTTTTCAGTGTCAAAAATGTTCGTGGCTTATAGACAATAGTGCGACTTCATAACCTCTCATGTAATATTCAACGATGTGTAGACTTTGGTGTTGTCAAATGAGACAAAAAAAAATTTTTCTTAAGATAATTATTACAAAGTAATTCAGAATTGGAAGGAAAAATAACCGCATGGTTTTTTGCAACTTCTTTAAAGACTACTTCAAATCTGTTTTAAATGAGCAAAATGTGTTATATGTAATGTAAGTATATTAACTAAATGTCTGAGTCATTTATTTTAAAAAGAAACACATTCATATCCTAGTTTTATCAGTAGCATCATAATACAGCATACACATGTTTGGTGTTCATTTTATGTCACAAGATCATTTTTAAATAAGATAAGCGTATTCACTGACTTTTTGTAAAGAAAACATTATTTCACCCACAAAACTTCCAGGTTTTCTACATTGTTTTTTTTATGTAAGTAGTTTTTGTGCTTTATGCTGTAAGCGGTAGCGAACATAATTTATTCCGGAAATTACTGTGAAGTGTGTTTTGACAGTCAAGCGTAAAGTAGGCCTATATAACAGGCATTTCTTTGTCTAAACTGTACAACTTTGATCCACTGTGCCAAAAACTGGAGGACTTTCAACGCAGTAAGAGCGACACTTAAAAGAACTGACGACAACAGAAATGCAGACAGCCGGAGATTATTGTGAACATCAGGGTCAAAACATCGGATTAAATATGTATCAAGTGTTACGTCAGCTAGCAACACTGAATGAAAAAAAAAAAAAAATGAAAAAAAATTGACAGGGGCTGTTAGATTGACAAAAACTGAATGTGAACAGAATGACTAGTAACTCCGCCGTAGTTTTGCGTAAGGACTGACGTAGAGATGTGCCCTTGTAAAAGTAGAGCGTAAAATCAAGCCCATTTCAGACAACATTCTCCCTCGATCATTTCATCTTTCGGGCGGTTGAAAAAGTAGTTTCGTGAGTTCTCGCACGTCTGGAAAGTGATGCATGGCGCAGCACACTTGGTTGCATTAGTCCTTACACCTCATCCTGCCTTCTTCAAACTTAAATGCGCAAACTGAATGCATTACAGTACTAAACTTTCTGTTTAGTTCTTCCCTTGAATGTATGACAAGGTAAAACAGCACGCAACTAGGAAATTACTACGCATCTAAACTAAGAATTTAATATACGTGGCACGAAACTGTTAAAAATTTATTCCCAATACGTTTCTCAATGAAAGGAACGCACACTTCAAACTACAGATTGTGCAGTTTTTAAAAACCCTGCACGCTTATAAGAAAAATGATTAAGGGGTCTCTCAAAGTTAATAAAAACTACTTTTTTTAGACTGTTATAACTCCAAAATACAACCCGGATTCGTGATACACACAACTAGAAGACTGCATTGACACAAACTACAATTGCAGGGTCACCGCCTAAGTCTCACGGCGCGCCAGCTCTTGAGTCCCTGGCGGGTATGTGTAAATATATAAATAACACAACGAGGCCCAATATCATGCGATGCACATGCTAGCCGTAGTAACGTCGTAAGTTAGGACGTGTTTGATGCTGTGTTACTGTAGCTTACATGAAGTTTACGAAGAAAGAAATGCATACACGCCAGGGACTCAGAGCTGGCACGCGGACTGTAGTTCTCGTCGAGCATAGCAGTATGCCCTTGTCGCTTCCTTGTATCCGCGCTTCAAACGAGGAAAACTGCGTCATGTACATAAGCATATTAACCGATAATTCGTCATAACCACAATGCAGCCATGATCTAATATTTCTACTGTTTTCACGATAGTTATTTTTTTTATTCCTAAACGAGAGAAGATATCGCAAAACTAAAACTGTTGCACAGTTTTGTTAAAAATAGTTTTTGCTATCTAGTCTAATTTTTTTCTGGACAAAATATTATATACATCTGACTAATTAGTTCATTAATGATAATTTACTCAAACTAAAACCATTGTGTATTCTGTTTTCAAAAATTTGTTAACGTCGTAGGGGCTTACACACTATTTGTAACAAACCTGTGCTACGCTTTTCCAATATCTACTCTCGCTTCGGATTAAGAAAATAATTATCATAAAAGCAGTAGCAATGATGGATCATGTCCTTAAAAGCAGTACAGTTCGCGCAAGAAAGTGCCTTTCATAATCATGTTTACAGTTCGCTCTATGCGTATAGAAATAATAATAACTCCGATAAAGCCTTATTCGTGTTAAAGTAATTCAATTTCTGACGCGCTGATGCTTCGAGGAAGAGGTGAGAAAATAATTGCAGAGGAAGCAACACCAATTTACTCAGAAAACTTAAAACGATCCAGTGATGCATCATATGCCATTCCGAACCTGTTTGTGCACAAAGATGAACTAATACAAAGAATTGTTATTATTGAACGATTCTTGCAATGGGGGCAAGTTACAAATTAAAGAAGTATTTTGGTGCTTGGGCGATTGTTTGTCTAATTTTCTTGTAAATCACTGACTGAATTCCTTGTGGAATTGTATATGTTTACCTTTGTTTGCCAGTTGCAAACAAAATCCTTTTGTTCGTTTACTTGTCCTTATTTTGTGTGTGTTCTCTGGAATTCTGCGACACACCATTTGCTGCAATGGCGTATTTCCAAAACACATCTTTAGTTTGTAATACAGAGTAGTTGGGAGATTAATCCTGTGTAAACGTCGTATGAGCAGGCAACGTGTAAAACTGAAGTCATTTTATCAAGAATTTTTCAAACTTTGGTAGTACAGCAAGTTGAAATATAGATTTCGGTGTAACTATAAATAAATCTCTTGTATTTTCAGCTGGAATATTAGCCCAAGAGTTAAGTTTAATGGTCTGGTACTAAAAAAAAATTACCCAGAAGTCTGTCCAGAAGTTACGGAAGGTATATCCTGTATATCTAAACAAACCCATTTAAATGTGCTGACATAATAGCAGACACTTGCGAACATAGTTTTTAACTGTACATTTATCATTTGGAGCAAGGTATATAAAACCGAAAAAAACACAGTCACAGGAAAAAAAAACTTTAAGTTTACCTAAACGGAATCATAATTCTTTATTGGAATCTCAGCAGTTTCATACTTACTGCATGTTTTTGTGAGACCGCGCAGTAAGTCTTCACAAATTTATCGAGCCACGTTGTTTTCGCTCGTATCTGATCGTGTAGTATTCCAGCTCTTTTTTTCAAGCGAAAGATGCCATTTACAGTTTTATTTGAACAGACACAGGCAGCTGGTATGAAGAAATTCATATTTGCTCGTTTGGGAAGTCGTTATGATCACAAAGAATAAACACATCCCCATAAACGTAAATAATAACACAGTTCGAAATAGTACGCCTTACCAGGAGGCGGGTGACAAACTTCAGAAATTAAGCTGCTTCTCAGTTCCTTACAAGTTAATACCAGAACACTTCTGGGTAGATTCCGAAAATCGTGTCGCTTCATGAGGGCGGGGAGAGGCGAAGAAATGCCACTATGGTCCTGCTAACTAATACTGCGTTTGTTCATTCGTTGTTGAATTCATACAGTAAATCTAACGAAATAATGTTTAATACTACTTCGACGTCGGGCAACAGGAAAAAAAAATAAATCAGTATTAACGCAATTATTTGGGGTAAGAAATGACACACAAAAACTGTTAACGACCAAACGTCAACGCGCATAAGAAAGGCACAAGTCTAGTCTGTAAGAAAAATTGACGTAAATTTACATGTAATGAAACTAATTGCCTCTATATGTAAGGGAAAATCACTCCACACATGTAAAGGAAAGTTAGACATCTGATACGCAATAATTCAGTGCATAAGACCTATATGATAAATTTTTTTTTTACATTTAGAGTTTGCATAACGTGCGAGAAAAATTTCCGAGTCGTTCGTGCGGCGAACACACTACCATGTGGGACTTTCCACACATTTTCGGAAACCAGGTTTTCCGCACAAGGTTGAGGTATATTCCCATACACTTGAGTAAAATTGCCCACTGTTTTACAGTGTAATTACAGTCTTATGAGTGTTGTGCGTGCCTTGCCGCTTTAAGTGGATGTCTAAATGTTTGAAAGAGCATACGTATCGTTACATACAGATATACGTTTAACCTCCTCACCACCACTGCCGACCTCCGTAGCGGGTAGTTTGTTGGGAGTCGGTCTACGGTGCGAGAGGTCCTGGGTTCGAAACCCTGCTCGGGCATGGATGTTGTGTTGTCCCTTCACCTCACTTCACCTCATCGGCTCTTAAGACCTAGATGTTATTAAAGGGCCGTAAAACCCTCTCACCTCACCCCATTAAAGAACGATAAGACTCACTATATTACCACATGACTTGTGCACTTCTTACCATCACCTCCCATTTCCAATTACCCTTCGCCGTCAAAGAATATATCTTGTGCAGTAATGAAGTGTACATAATATTTTCTTCGTCAGAAATACATCACTCTGATTAAATATTCGTCTACAAAGTTGGCAACAAGAGTCATCCAGCATTGTATTTCCTGATTGTGTGTGTGTGTTTGTTATTCCAAAAACATTAATGTTACGTTACGAAAACACACAAAAATGCCGTATAAGAGTCCCTTTCCGATACAATACCGTGGTTAAAACTTTAATCCTGAGCGGTAGCCCTTTATTTAGGTAATTAAAATTATTTCAAACATCGATTTGCAAGTGCACAAGTCTACATTGCGATTTACTGTAGAACATGTGACTTTTTTTCACGTTGCTTTGCACGAGCGATCAGTTTTCAGTGTAGCATTTCACGATCATTCTTATAGCATGTGACAATGACCACAACCAGGATCAAGTCTTCTTCGATGCGGAGGAGAGCTGAATGGTTAGCACGACACTTTGTCGAGATTGACTTCTTTCAAGGATTTCTGCTATCCTCGAATATTGAATGCCATAACATTCTTCGGCTATCTTGTTCACCTTTAGAGCGTAGAATAATGGAAGTTAAGTCAGAGAATTAACGTAGACGTTACTTCAGATCTGTAAGAGACATACGAGTTTTTACTATAAGAAAAAAAACAGGAAACTGGCATGATCTAGTCTTGGTTGTAGCAATTACGCTCAAGTGAATGACAGAAAATGTGAACTGCACAAACAGTCCATTAAAATGAACAACAAATGAACCTTACTTCCATCCCAGCTTCCAAACCTAGTTACATAAATGCGGCTATAGCAATTCTCTGACAAGTTTAGGATGGCGTAACTATGTGCCAAAAAGAAAAGAATATGAACTCGTTTAGAATACTTAGACGTCCTATAAAATACATTATGCATCTATTCTGCAGAAGATACGAAGTTGGAGAATAGCTTCAGTACAAATATAAAAAAAAAAAAAAAAAACTTTCTAGGAAAAGAACTTTTAGTTATTTATTATTATTATTATTATTATTCATTTTGAGGAACATTTTCGGGCATTTGTGACCTAAAGAGCAAATCGGAATTTCTTCAACCCAGATGCCAGTGTCTGTTCAAATAAATGGAAACTTGTGCTTGATCAGATACGAGTGAAAAGAACGTGGCTAACTAATTAACTAATACGGAGTAGTTACGGAATAAACTCTGAGTAAACGACACACGGACAGGCACCATATAAAACTGGAGTCATTTAATCAAGAATTTTTCCTACTTTCTGGTTCTGCAGCAAGTTGAAACATAAATTTAGGTGAAAATATAAATACATCTTTGGAATTTTTATCAGGGATATTTTGTCCATGAGTTAAGTTTAATGACCTGGTTTTAAAAAAAAATTCCGCAGAAGTCTGCCCAAAAGGTACGGTAGGTATATCCTGCATACCTAAACAAGTCCATAATAATGTGTTGACATAATAGAAGACATTCGAGAACATAGTATTGAACTGTAAATTGTCACATACATAAAAAATTGTTATAAGTTTACCTAAACGGAATCTTAACTCTTTATTGGAATCTCCGACGTTTCTTGCAGCCTGCATGCTTATGTGTGACCGCATAGGAACACAAATTTATCGGGCCGCGTAGTTCTACATAAGGAGCCAGCAAAATTTCCTAGTCGTTTGTGCGGCGAATACACTACCGAGTGGAAATTTCCACAAATGTTCTGAAATCAGGTTTGCCGCACAAGATTGTGAAATATTCCCATACACTTAATGGATAAAGTTACCAAATTTTTACAGTTTAAATACAGTCGCATGAGAGTTGTGCATGTCCTGCCGTTTTTAGTGAATGATTAAATGTTTAAAAAGGGTAAATGTGTCATTTTATCAGCACGTACCTTTACCCTCCTCAGCACCATTAAAGAACGAAAAAGTTATGAAGGAGTGAAAGGGTGTCACGAACAATTCATGAAGGAATCACGAAGTAGTCACGAAGTTTCTAATTGGAGTGTGTAAACTTGCAAATACGATTATTCGAAGAAAAAAAGTGTGAAGTATTATTGTGGCAGCAAATGCATCGATTAATGAGTTTATATGGTTCGCATTTTTAAGGGGGAGTTTACATAAAATGTAAGTGTAGTCGGTTAAACGAGCTTGATGACAAAAGATTAGATTCAGTCGTAAAAAAACTTGAGATTATTAGTGTACTTGAATAAGCAATGCTGGCGATGGTTTTTGGTGTCTGTATGATAAATAATAGAAAAGAACAGTTCACTCGATCGAAGTATAAGAGACAGTATACACGCATGCTAGAACAAACAAGAGTGTCAAATATTGCGAAATGAATATTCTTTGTTAGATTAATTTTAAGTAATGCAAAGCTAGTAAAAACTGCATGTTGGTTTATATGCGACGGTATTTACATGTTCTGTCAGTTACGACGCTTGTACAGTATTTTGGTTTGTAGAGTGCATGGTAGACGACATAGCCTACGTGAGTGAATGTTACAAATTGTTTAAAGTATGACTCTTGCTTGGTAGGTGTAGTACATTTCAAGCGGTAACAAGGACATCGGCTCACAGAGTGACGTGTTTAGTCAGGAATGGGAAGGGGGACAGAAAACGATTCAGCGAACGGTTTCATATTTCGCCAGAATGTTTGGGCCTGCGACCTCACTAGTTGCTAACAGACTTCAACGACTGCAATCACTAAATTAATAATTAATGGTTCATTTCAGGTAAAAATATTTCAAAATAACCTGCATATACTATAAATTCTTCTAACTATTACTAGTTACAAGATAAACATACACATTGCAAGATACAGCATAGCCTACACATACAAACAGGGTATCACACAAGGTTACAAAACATTGTCCTACACTACTTAAAAATGCATACTAGAGTAAAACATACTCTAAGACCTACACGAGTGAAACATAAAGTCCCGCTAATATGAAAATACGTGGAAGGCTCATTTAACGAAAATGATATGAGAAAAAGTCTCATTTAACTAAGATCTTAGATCTCCCAAACAACTCACGAACTCATTTGTCTGAACATTAGAAGTGTACTATGCGTAAAACTTTTAATAAAATATACAATGATTCACAATTTTACATTTTAATAACACCAACCTCGTCACTTTTGTTTAACTGTATTATTTAGGCACCGATTGTTTGCGACGTGGGCAAGTAGGATAATCGCTCTCTCCTACAGTATAAAACTATTATAAATTTAAAACTGAATGGAAATTTTACTTAAAATACACTTAACCAAAGGCGTAAATTTTATTTTCGGTTTTCTTTGTATAACAGCAATGAGTGGTTTGGTTGAGAAAAACCAAGCAACTACTATACAAAAACTTCTGAAGTTAATACAAAAATCTATTTCACCAATACTGACGTGTAGGCACTGCATAAGTTTATAAATAGCACCTACATAACAAAAACTATATTCTATAATATTCAAACTCATACTTAATTTAAAAACAATAAGTATTAGTTGATAATAAACCCGCAGATAATATGAGTTAAAATATAATAATAGTAATATAATAATATTATATAACAGTAATGTAACAAACGCTTCGTTTTTCAGTAGCAACTTAAATATTCAAGAACTGGGGCTACACTAATTCAGAGACAAGTTCCGTATATTATAAACAGGAAGAGCAGTTCATTATTTAATAATGTGTTCACGTCTTATAATATTCAAGTGTATGAGGAACTTATAATTATGGCGGTGTAAATCCGGTAAAAATGTTTTTCCTAAATAATTATTTGTATTGACATACAAAATGCAGTATATATTTGCGACATTCGGATAACATTAAGAAATTGAGCGAACAGTGAAATATGTCTCCCGGGAAAATCTTTTAGAAAATTTGTATTATATGAAAGAAAAAAAAACATCAATTCAAAACATTCGCAACTTTCAGCGCAATGAATCTCGACCCTTAATCAGCAATATATGAGGTGCATTCCTGAAAACTCTTAGCAACTTCGTCTCCGTCACACAGTACACAGAATATTTGGTTTTGTTAGCTCATACATGATGCCATGCGAGTACTGAAGACCGTTCCTCGCGATGCCACGTACAAATAATAGGCCCGGGCAATGTTACGGTAAACGACAAGGCTATCCCAACTCGTGGCTGTCATAGGCTGTCATTAGGGCGCCTATTTACGGAAATCCTCTCGAAGGCGCCCCAAGGGTCCAAACCCCAAAACATACATTACCGTAGGAACAGGTTCGCGCGCGGCCGGAGATTATAGGCGGAGGGTCAGAGCACACCGACTACTAATGCACGAAATTAAATATCGGAACACGCCCGGTCAAGGTGGAAGAAACCGAGAGAGACCGGACACACACGAGCTCTGGCGGTCCACGCCACAAGGGGTCCTTCTCGACAGCAGATGACGTAAGAAATCAAAAATTCTCAACTACCAGCTGGGGGAGGGGATAGGGGAGAGAAAAAGTCGTAGATTTGTCGCCGGGGTCTGTGAGCGAGCAGTTTCGACGTTATGCTCAAGTTTAACGACGCGACACTAAGTTCTTCGGTCCGCTACGGTAGAAGAACCAGCAGCTAGCGAGTTCATGCGTCGGATCATTAATAGGAAGTCATCCGGCGCCCATGCGGAATATACGCGGGAGGTAAACCAGTCGAGGCATGTAAAAAGAAAACAACTTGGCGAGGAAGGGGGAAGACAAGTTGGTTTCTAGAAAGCGAGGCAGCGGCGGCTAGCCGTTTTGCGAACATAGATGGTTCATTAGAGAGCGAACGTACAGGTGTTTATTTTTTTGCAGTATTTATAATGTTGGCAGGTACTTTCCACCCGGAGCATGGGAGTCTACAGTTCTCGTGCGGTTCTTCGGCAAATAAACTACGAAAGAAGCGAATGGGACTTGTTGGAAACCACTTTTCACTTGACAAGGAGTACACATGCCTTCTTACATGCCTGCAGATTATGGAAAGACAGAAGGCGAAAATTTCAGTGCAAAACATGTCCAGTGGATAATATTATTTTAATGTTACAATACTTATGTATACATTAGGATCATTTTTAACGAAATATCCCTTCTCTTCCAATGAATACACAGCATGAATTCATTTGAGAAATGTTGAGAGGGGGGGATCTCTTTCAATAAATGTATTCGCAAAATTCTTAATTTTCAGAAGTTCTACTTTCAAATATAAAAAGTCATCAAAGAAATGAGTGTTAATTTAATAACAACCTGAGCTTTCGCAACTGCCAGGATCATCAGCAAGATTTTCGGGCCCAATGCAAATATATACATTTTCGGGCCCCATCCCAATTTCCTCTTTTATTTGTTTACTTAACATTATGATTTTATATGTTTCCTGCCAAACATTACTGACTAATAAGACCATTTTAAGTCCTTCGCAAATATACATAATAGCATGAATAAAATTAAAAAGTTCCGACCGACACCAAAACCCGTTTGGTTCGAGTCCCCTTCTCCATCTTGACGACGGCATTGCCCACTGCTAAATGAAGGATAAATGACAGCCACGTACAGGCTACTAAAACGCATCAAATACCTTTATATTGTCTCGCAACCATTCAGCTGCAGGTTGCTATAATGATTAACTTACCGAGGAAAAGTTTTACTATCGGGCCACAGGGTAGTTCCGATTCAAGCAAATATGAGACTTATAACAAGCGTTACGAAAAAAAAAGAAAAAGAAAAAGAAAAAAAAACTGCGAAAAGAAATTCTGCGATGTGGTAAACGTAAATGTAGCAGTGTCCGTCCAGCTAACAATATTTTACATCCAGCTATTTTGCTGTATGTTCAGTGAATCCTCTCTCAAAATAAAACCATCTGTAGTCACCTACTGTATCTACGTGTTTCAGCTAGTAATTCATCAAAAATGATATTTACTATGAAAAGAGGCAGCTGAAATTAGACGGTGTTATGCATCACTAAACTATGTGCCAATTGTTACATTTATACTCGTCCGGTTTGAATCAGTTCTACAAAAAAATATTTTAGTCCTATATCCTGTTGTTAAAAATATAGACTATTGGACTAAAATACTTCTTGTACGGCTATTTCAAATCTGGAAAGGGTTTAACATGTTTCACTGATACTTAACAATTGGCGCGTAGTCTTTTGATGCATAACACTGTCTAATTATCCTAAGTTTCCAGCAGAATACTCGACTGCAACTATACCTACAAAACATTCTTGTCAGTCGATTTCGTAGCTACACGTTTTCCACCGCAGGACACTTACTCGCGGTGGGCTTTCACGGTCACGAAGTTAGAAAGTCGCATATAATAGACTCCCAGGTCCACCTAAGACTTGTCACACATAGGGAGCGTTGCAGAGGCGGCCGATAATAGGTAAGATACCTCAGGGTACTCCCGTCTGTCTCCTGCACACAACCTGCCAGTTCATATATGAATTTCAACCACACGGTCACGCAAGATGACTGCTACCGAGTAAGACCTATGGCTCCTAAGAGCCATATACAGCTCATATCATGAACATTGTTGCAGCGTTTTAGGAGAATGTGTTTTTTAAAGAGGTACTACTGAACGTATGTTAAATATCTTTGTCTACGAAAAGAAAACATTTAAAACTACGCTTCTCTGTTTTGGATTTGCAGGTATCATGTTTAGAAAAATGATTTTGGGGTGCCTCAAAATGGCTACAAAAGGAATTTTAATACTGCCGTAACGTAAAAAATACCAACTAGAATCGTAAAACAAAAATAGAGCAAGACGCGCTAGATTTTACTACGCACGTTTCGTAAATAAAAAGTAGAGTCACTGATTAAAGTCTAACAGGAAAAAGCAAAGGACCAAAACACTGCACGCGGTTTTCGCGGCCCCGCGCATAAAGGGTGTTCAAGTTCGATAAAATCATAATTTTATATTTTTATGAAATATTGATAGTTTTGTAGACGATACTTGTGAGTACATTGTACTCTTACGAAACAATTTTACCTCTCACAGTTTTCTCATAACGGGTGTCAAAGTCAAAATTTGCATGTTCTGTTGCCATGCAAATAGTGAAAAACTTAAGCAAAATAATTCACTGTGAATTTACATCCCATGAGCTATGCAATAAAACATTTAAAAAACCCGCAACGTAATATTTTGAATTAAAAAAAATCGCAAAAGAAAAGAAAAAAAGTTGCAAATTTATATATATTTTTAAATACAACAGTTTGCGGGATTTTTTCAAATGTTTTCTGATGTAGTCCATAGTATGTTATTTTACAGTGAATTTTTTCACATACGTAAGTCAATTGGTTTTCACTATTTGCATGACAGCAGAACATGCAATTTTTTACTTTGACGCACCGTTATGAGAAAACCATGAGAGGTAAATTTGTTTCGTAAGAGGAAACCGCACTCAAAAATATCGTCTACAAAACTAACACTATTTCATACGAATATAAAATTATGACTATCGCACATGAATAGCCTTAACGCACGAGCCAGTACAGCTCTTATCACCTGCCTGTTTCCGCACCTAAAACACGGCATCTAACGCCTGCTGTATAGGACTCTTAATTACGTAAGTCTTTTACAATACGAATGCTTCATATTTACACCAGTAACGCAAGTATTAAATTGAAATAAAGTACTAACCAAACGCAACACATAACTTACTAGTAGTTATTTTCATAGTATGGTACCATGGGATAATATAATCTGTCGTGGCGTGAACTGCTTCAAAAGCCGTAAATCCCACACAGAGATTACTCGCCCATGTAACTTTAAATATGTGCTCTCGACAGTAAGTAACGCAATATTATCGCTTACAACGAACTAACATTATTTGAAGTAAAGCGAAGAAACGAAAGCCATAACATTAGAGGTAAACAAACTAAAGGAATCCAACAACACAGAGATCGATCGAGGTGGCTCAACAATAAAACGTTGGACTCGCATTCGGAAGGACTCGGGATTAATTTCCGTCTTCGGCCATCCCGATTTCTTTTTCAACGGTTTCCCGAAATCGCTCTAGGCGATTGCTGGGATGGTTCCCTTTAACAAAGACTATAGTCGATTCCTCTCCCAGTTACTGTCATTCTGTTAAGTTGTGTGTTACCGTTTGTAATAACCTCTCTGTCGACGAAACGTAAAGACCACTTACCAATGCGTGTAGTGTGTGTGTGTGTGTGTGTGTGTGAGTGTGTACACAAACACATACAAGAATTTCTGAAGATTCACATTTTATACTGTGGATATTGTTCGTTAAGTTTTATTTATAGCTCTTATTCATTTTTCACTTTTTAAAGAATCGTTTTCTGTTTCAGTTATTAAATATTAATTTAAGTTTCTTAACAAGAGCAATAAGTGTTGGTCCACTGAAACGCCTCAATATTTGTAGAAGTAACTGTGCATTGTATGGTTCCATACGAGGTAATGCAACTAATTTAATCAATACGAAATGATGAAACGATAGGTACCGAGGAAAATCAAAACGTGTGGGCGATGAACTTTCTGACGGGAGACGGCTCTCACCATGCAGCAGAGAACCAACTACCAGTCTTGCTTGTAAAGTATGTTGAACGTAGCCCAAGATTTGGAACAAGCAGTAATTTGCTCAGAGTCCCATCGCAAGATGCAAATTACACACCGGCCTGGGTATACGTGGGTGGCGGGAGATCGACCTCATTCCCAAGAAGGCCTACCTGTTAGGGTAGCGGCATTCCGACGCCAAACGCTTCACTGTTGCAAGAAACTTGATTCCACTACTCCGCTTTCCGTAAGAGGTCCAAACATGTTAATTCCTTGCAGTCAGTTAATACAGCATGCATATCGGAACGTGATCAGTAAAACGATGCCTTGTTCAAAATAATTTTGCTTCATCATACGATCTCAAAATCACATAAGCCGTGTTTCAATTAGCAATTTATTAACTTATAATTTAGTGTGATTCAAGAGAAAAACTGTTAATGTCACTTGTTTAGCATTCGCAACACGTTAAAATGTTAGTAACTAAAACAATAATTTGAAAGAATCCCACGTTTTAAATAATGTATAATTTTTAAGTGGCTTCGAGAATAGAAAGGCCTAGTTGTTTCAGCATTCGTAACTTATCACATAACTAATCAAGTAAATACTATTATTCGTAAAACCATTATTGTATTATAATTATACCTGTTTTGGCGCAGGAGATGGTAAGAGGAGCGGGAGGAACCATCAGCCATAGTTGTGAAGTCACGGCCCCCAGGACGACATGTTGGAGGTCGCAAATGTTAATATTTAGAAAAAATTCAAGACATAATGAAATTGAAAACATAATAAAAAATACCTTTTCCTTAAATTTTATTGTTTTTTTCCTCCTCTCCACAAAAAAAAAATACATTATACCTATGGCTTCTCAGTGCGGACATATTGACCAATTTTCTAGCTCATAGACTTATGAGGCTGGGCACTGAGTATAAATTTAAAAATAAATCGACATTAGGAACATATTAATAATTTTAAGAGTATTAGTTCTTATGTTTTTTATACTAAAAGTAATGTTTTTTTTATTTTTTAACATTTTATTTAAATATATGTAGGCCTACTAATAATGCTACACGCTTAAGATCCACTCCCAACTCCCACATACCCAATCGATTTAAACAAAATTCTATCACAAATTATGCTTAAAAAATCTGAAAAAAAAAAAATTAATAAAAAAATAAACCATTTAGTAAAATATATTATGATACAGACACGAGTTTTCGCACAGACCCCTGACGAGTATGCCTACACCACTCACCTCCTACCGCTCACTAACTTACCCATGCCAGATCGATTTCCAATACACAAAATTATTTTTATCAAAAATAAAAAACATAAATAAATAACATACGCTTTAAAATGTTGGTACTTACATGCAAAAGGTCCATTCTTCGAGCCCAATATGTACACACAAGTAAAAAACCTGGCGGATAATAACCGAACAGCATCACTCTCGCCAAGGAACTGACTTGTTTTTGTGTAACCATACAGATAATACATAACCGTCACGCCCCCTTGAACCCCTCACCTATAAAACCCTACCTACGCCCTCTCACTCACCTACCTACGTCCTCTCACTCTCCACCCCACAAACCCTTTCCGTTCTCCTGCATTTCATGTGTCTCTGCTGACACTGTCAAGGGTTTCGAGTTATAATCCCGGGCAGTGCAGAAATGAGTAGCGCGTTGTTTTTTTTTTTTTTTTTTTTTTTTTTTTTTTTTTTTTTTTTTTTTTTTTTTTTTTTTTTTTTTTTTTTTTTTTTTTTTTTTTTTTTTTTTTTTTTAAGTAGGCCTACATGTTTAAGAGAACGAAACGCGTTGAATAAATCAATGGAGTGCTAACGCTGACCTGCGTATGTATAGTTGGTTCGGGATAAAGTGCGCACTTTTGAAACCCTATTTACATTTTATTTCAGATTATTTATGGTTTTCAGCCACATTTTAATACAAAGCTACCTAATAAGCAATCAAACTGTATAGATTGTACTATACTCCAAAGTTAAGATTAAATAAATTTTAATTATTATTCTAGACAAGACGGTGTTCAGAAGTGCTTACTTTATCGCGAAACGCCTATAGAGTAGTATCGCCTCTACGCACGAGCCACTAAACTGGCATGTAGTGCTTTACTATTACTCATATCACGGGAACTTAAGGTTCTTATCGAGGTAGTCTGCGTTGGTATACGTGAGGCACAAAACCGATGGAGCGTTAAGAGTGACGTCGGTCGGCGTATGTAGTGCATTATCGCCTCTACAAGCAAACCCCACAACTGAGGCGCACATGTGTACTATTATTCATTTTCCTATGGGAATCTAAGCGGTGACCGTACTATTTTATTTGCGATACTTGTGGATCAAATTTCAGCGCTTATTTCTATTACTGTGTTTGTCGAATCCGGTTGGAATTTTCCTAGACACGGCTGTTTAAAAAAACCGTTTTAGCCATTTTGAGGGTCTTGAAAATCGTATTTCTAGTAAGTGATTATAATTTTTAAACTGATATAAACATTGCTTGAAACGTGTTTTCTTTTCATAGATGTACATACGTAATGCGCGTTTAGATGTTTCTTACAAATATGATTACTTGTAACTTGCTGTAATGCGTTTCAAGCGCAGGTAGATAGGAACCTTAAAAGTGTTCAAGTGCGATGAAACCATAATTTTATATTTTTATGAAATTTTGTTAGTTTTGTACACGACATAAATGTGAGTACATTTTACTATTACGAAACAATTTTAACTGTCATAGTTTTCTCATAACGGGGATTCAAAGTCAAAATTTGCTTGTTACAATGCCATGCAAATAGAGAAAACCAACTGACCAACTTAAACAAAATAATTCACTGTGAACTTACATCCCATGAGCTATGCAATAAAACATTTAAAAAAGACACAACATACTATTTAGAATTAAAAAAACGCAAAAGTACAGAAAAATATCTGCAAATTCAGCAATTAAAAAAAAAATACAAAAACAGTTCGCGAGATTTTTTCAAATATTTTATTACGTAGCCGATTGTATGTTATTTCACTGTGAATTATTTCACGTTCGTAAGTCAATTGGTTTTACTATTTGCATGGCAGCAGAACATGCAAATTTTAACTTTAACGCAACGTTATGAGAAAACTACGTCAGCTAAAATTGTTTCGTAAGAGGAAACTGCACTTACAAGTATCGTCTACAAAACTAACTCTATTTCATATAAATAGAAAATTATGACTTTATCGCACTTGAACACCCTTAAGCGATGACCCCATCAATTTATTTGTGTGAAATATGGTTAAAAATGCAACGCATGTGTCTATGTTTGTACTTGTCAAACACGGATGGTTTTTCCCCAGGTACTGCAGTCTGGAAAATAACTTTTTTTATTTCGTGAGCTCCGAAAACCATGTTATAATAGACGTACTGAATTTTGAAACACATTGCGACATAGTTTGAAGTGTTTTCCTTTCAAGCGCGCATGAGTGTGTATGTGTGTGTGTGTATATATATATATATATATATATATATATATATATATATATATATATATATATATATATATATATATATATCAGAAATAATTCTACAGACTTGGAGAGTAGGTTCCTTACGCCAAAACAAGAAAAACAGTACTGTAAACATAGGTCCGAAAATCCTTGGTTTTTGCGTTATTAATGAAAGTTTGGTTGAATATGTTGCAAGGTAACCAGACGTAAAAGTAATGTTGTTAGGTAAATTAATGATGATATCGATACAAGTATGCTAATTCTCTCATCTGAATGCTCTATGTCGGATGCCATCGTACAACGTTTTGCCACTAACATTTTCGTCTCCATTTTAGCCCAGGATTCGCATGGTGTGCTTGCTTATTAGGAGTTTGTTTCTGGACATCCTCTATCTCTCTCGCTCTATCTCTCTATCTCTCTCTATGTGTGTGTATATGTGTGTGTGAAGTACGTACTCTCGAAAAAAAGGAACGATTGTAACTCGCAGTAAACCACCACCTAATACGCACAACGTAAATATAACTATGAAATTCCTTGACTGCATGATAGTGTAGAGCTGTTTCGTTGTGCGCAAAGGTGATATGGCATCTGATGCATAGCAAGCCAGTGTTAGTTTACACTTCTGCAGAGCCAAACAGTGGGAAGTAGTCGCCAGCGCAGGGGCGCGACTCAAGGAGACCCGGCGCGCGATGCCCGGCTCTAGATCCGGTTCCTTTAACACAGCTCCCGACGAGCGCCCTAACAAGCGCTACATTGTCGCCGGCGCATAAAGTAACTCGGCGCAAGGCTCGACATCGTCGCCAAAAAACACAGCTCTGCCTGTGTTCGTCACCGAGCAGCGTGTGTGCCTCTTTCTGAACACGGTCGTTCCTCACCCCTGCGTCCGCAACCAATGTGTCCGACATAATCGCATATACGTGTACGACGACGCGCGGCAACCGCAGAAGAACGCAGGTTTGAAGAAATGCCGCTTCCACTGTGGTATGGCGCTACATGACACCCAGTACACGTGGCACCCAATATACATGACACCCAATATACATGACGTACAATATACATGACGTACAATATACATGACGTACAATATACATGACACCAATATGTGACACCAATAATATATGTGACGCCAATATATGTGACAAAAAGGAAACCAATAAATATACGTGACACCAATATATGTGACATAAATATAGGACACCAATATACATGATACCAATATATAACGCCAATATAGGTGACACAAATACTATATGTGACTCCAATACTATATGTGACACAATGTATGTGATACAAATGTATGTGACACCAATATATGTGACACCAATATACGTGACACCAATATACGTGACACCAAAATATGTGACACCAAAGTATGTGACACCAATGTATGTGACGCCAATGTATGTGACGCCAATGTATGTGATACCCAGTACATGTAACATTCGCTACATACTGAAACTTTTAACACTTTTCACTGTTTTTTAAGAAAGTTTGGAAACCGATCTTTAACTGCACAAATGAGAAACCAATTACTAACAGTAATAATTCGAGCGTGTTGTGCAGTCATTTTGCCACCACAGCTATTAGATACTAGAAATAAAAACATTCCAACAAAAGATAAGCAATAATACATCGTACAAATCAGTAATAAACGGTAGCTCAAATGAGCATTAACTCTTGTTTTTAAAATGCTCTACGTGGGTCGTACGCGAGGCAAACGAGCAGCACAATACGTTTTTATACAGCAATAGCAGCACTATCTTTCAACATCCCTGCGTATTATGATCATTTAAATATTTTGATTTGTTTCTCATTAATAAGTTGTGCCAATATAATCCGTAATTTAAAACAAGGAAGGACAGTAGGTACAGGCTATTCACGGTAAATTCAGCATTATTTTGATCGCGTAACGTATTTTTGTACTACACTTTCTTATGCTGTAATTTCGCTAATTTAATTACAACGCAAGAAATCACACCATAAGACCTTTCATAAGATAGAATTTTGCTTTTATTTAGCTTACAATTTACTGAATTAGGATTACTGAAAGCCACGTTACGCCACGTTGACATGCAATCGTGACCCCTGTACCTTGAATGTCTTAAATTTATTCAAAAATTTTCGTTTCGAACATATAATATATTTTCTTCAAGTCAAATTTTGAACCAGTGAGAAGCGGTTTCTGTGACAATATTAATGCAAACTATACAGACACACACACACACACACTTTGTCTTCAGCAAAAAATATTGAATTATATTAAAAATAAATACGAACAGTATTTTCTAAAAATGGTAACAAAAATAACTATAAATTTGGTTTTGGTTTAATCACTATTATCATGTCGTGCAGTTTGAGAAAGTAATTTGGAAATAGCTACATAATTGTATATTGTTTAATTTTGTAAACAATTGTGATGATTTACAAGTGGTCGCTTATATGTTCATTAAATACAATTCGTTGAATGGGTATAAAATTATATCCTATTCAATCTATTATTGAATTCCAAAAATGGTATTAAGTTGGTATTTGATTGTGTGAAATAGCCTTCAAAATTAGTTCCTCTAAGCAAAAGCTTGCACATAAAGTAGGCGAAACCTGTAACCTAAATGTGTCTTTTTTACATATTCTCAAACCCTATGAAATTTACATATTTAGCGCTGATTTATATAAACATATGTCCTCTTAAACAGCTCATCTTTTCTCAAATGCAAGGAAGGTATGTAATGCTTTAGAGTCAATAAACTCTCTATCACTGTACTCAGCAGCTAGGTAATATCGCAACGAAGAAGGAACGTACCAAAACTGAGACAGATACGATTAAATAAAATGCATACTGTTGATTTTAATACTCTCATTTGGTTTATAAAAATTAACCATTCAACCACAGTAAGTAATACTTACATGCCAAAAAAAAGCACTTAACTCAAAATAAAAAATTATTAAAAATATTTTTAAACTGTATTGACAGCTAAATTGTCCGAGGTGAGACCAGAAACGTATAGAGTACTAAATTAAAACGTACATAAATACATGATTCGTCAACAACTATAATACAGACCACCAGGCAAGCGTGTAACAAAACTACACGACGCTGCAGCGATAGACTTCCACGTACCATAACTGGAATCTGTACTGTTTCGGTAACTTTGGCATTTCAACTTAATATATAAGCCCTAGACTGTTATCGTGAAAATACACTAGCGCCTGACCATCTGAAACATGCGACAACATGATTTCATAATAGTAATGATACGTCAGAATAAATGGGAATCAATTAATTAGTTCCCAGCGTAGTCTAAAAATGTTCACATTGTAAATTGTCTTTTTTAATATGACCATAGTATATAAAACGGCGGGAAAAAATATGTTTTGCATATGTCAACCTTTAAGCATGTCACATAAGTGGGAAATACGAAAGTATAACAAACAGCTCCGATTTGTAAGAAAATGCGCCTAGGTTTACAGAAGTCCTCGCTTAGCGTACGAACAGTGACGTAACATCACGAGTACTCTGTTTTACGCGATACTGCTCAACCAATTCCAAATATCTTTGGACACTAAATGAAAACACACTACAAACCATGCTTCCATATTTAAAAAAAAACAGCACGCCTTTTGGAAACACGTTTTTTTGGGTTCCTACAAAATAACTAAAAAAAAAAGTTGTTCTTTTTCATACAGTTGTTATTAAGAAAAATATCGACCTGATTCATAAAACAAAACAGATATACATCCAATTTATTTGCACCATAATTCCCAGAAATAAAAATAAAATTAGAAGGTCATTGCTTAAAGTTCAACAAAAAAAAACTACAGCGGAAATGCCGCGCACTATTATTTTTATGCTCTGCGCATAGTGATAATACTTTTCTACACGCGCGCACGGGTTTCACCCGAATACATAATCTATATTACTGCCTCCAGAGGATCAATTCTGTGACTTGATGAACACAATCTTAGCATACGGAAAATTCGAATGTTTTACTCCAACACCATATAGAGCAATTTTCAGTTTTGACAGTGCCTCTAGAAAGTATATAACTTTGGCACTGCGAACACTTACAATTTGCGCTCTAAGTGTTCACATGTGCGAAATATAAACCGACTAAAAAAAATAAGATATATTTTTATTTTTCAGTATTTTGAAATGTACACTGTCTTCAAAATATTTTCGCGAATAATGCTCATACTGCATGCTGAACATAACTCGAATAATACACATTTAGCGCATGACATTTCCAGCGTTTTGAAACATGTCCTGGCTGGAAATGTGTTGGCGAACTATGTCTGGCCACGAGGTACAACTAAATGTTTGTATCGCTGCGCAAAACAAACGTGAAATAACACAACACATCAACATCACGAGGGAAGGGCTAGAGAAGGAAGAAGACCTCGAGGCGGCCCCGTGACCCGGCGGGTCGGGGCCGGAGCCGCTAACCAACCACGGCAATCGGTAATGTGCGGCCCGACCAGTGTCGATCCCACGGCGTGGAACCTCCCCCTTGCCTCGTGACGTCAGACGCCCCTGGCGCCACGCCGCCCGGCACGCACATGTCCAGCTCCTGAGTGGACCTCACAGTTACTGCCCTACCTTACACGTGCGATAATATCATAACTTTGTATTTCTATCAAATTGTGCTGGTATTGTATATGATAACTTGGGAGTACTTTTTCCCCTTTAAAAAATATATCTCAACCGGTTTTCCCATAATAGCATTTCAAAGTAAAAATGTGCATGTTTCAACTTCATACACCTCTGCCCTCTCCCCCAAAGCCAATGAACAAAATGATACGAAATAATTCTTAGTGAAACTACATAACACGAACTACGACTTGAAGAATATAAAATCTCATAACAAAATAGATTTGTATTTTTAAAAAGTGCTAAAAGTATAGCAAAAATTCCAAATTTTATTTTTTAAATTAATTTTTGTAATGTCTTTTTACATAGCTACATCAAGCTGTAGCTCGTAAAATGTATTTTCACTGTTAATTATTTCGTTTTATTATGTTGATAGGTTTTCCGGGGGTTTATGAAGTAAAAACATGTATATTTGGACTTTGAAGTGTAATTTTGGGAAAAATTGGCTAAGCTATTTTTGTAAGAGGAAAATGTACTTTCAAGTAACGACAGCAAAACTAAGGGCCGTATCTATAGACCTCTTTCGAATGACAACCAACTACTCACCAATGCTTTCTCTATAGGGATATCAGTTGGTTGTCATACGAAAGAGGTTTATAATATCGGCCCTAATACTACTTCACACAAATATAAAACTATGATTTTATCCCACTTGAACAACCTTAAGGGGGAGTGTTAAGACAATTTTATTGCATTTTCAGTATTTGAGCCGTAACTTTAATTCAAATTGTATGATCCAAATTTTCTCATCGACAAAGTATAGGGGCCTATAATATATTCTCTGTAAACTATTTGACACGAATAACACTAGAATCTTTCAATGATTTGCTTCTTGGAAGTTAACCTACAATTCTCTTGCAATGATTCTGCATAGCAAAATAATGAAAAATTCCATTATTATTTATATTACACAGTTTGCCAAGAATATATCATATGCTTAATCGAAGATAAAATTTAGATAATACAATTTTAATAAATGTTACGGTTAAAAAAACTGAAAATACAATAAAATTGTCTAACACTACCCCTTAAGGTTGCCGCATGTATTAACGTATTTAGCGCGTTCGAGGCTAATGAATACACATCACGCCTACAGCTAGCCTCTACACGCACGCCACTCAACAACTGCGTAGCCTTCTCGCTGACAACTCGTCTCAGTTAGACATTCGGTTTTCGCGAAAATATTTTTTATCCTTTGTTTTAGTGCCTTACGTGCAATGATTTGATATTTTAACTCCCTGCGTCTTGGGGCTCCATATGAGTTAACGTGCTGTCTTCCAGTTGTCGGATAGCATCTATCTGACTTCCAGTGGTGACCGCATCATTTTATCGCGCGATAACTAACATTATTGGCGTGGCCATCTGATACTTGAGGGCGCCGCCTTCTTTGAGCAACTTTGCGCGTCAGAGGCTCAAAAGCGACGGAGCAATAAGAACGACCTAAGAGCGTATCAAATTCCGCTTCGCCACAACAAGTCAAGCGCCGAACTAGCGTGCAATATTTACGCCGATCCATTTTTACTATGGGACTTTAAGATGTGTTCATATAATTTTACTGATGTAAAGTCGTTGCAAAGTTGTTGGGTGAACGATTTTTCTTATTGAAAGTACAGCTACAAAGCTAGTCCTTGTAATTTTACAACCATATACTTATGTATTTTATCACAAGGAAAACCATTATAGTTTTACAAGGAATTTCTTTGGCAACTGGGTTTCCGAGAATTTTCTTTGTAAAAGTACAAACATTTTTTTACAGTGTACAATGTGACAACATAGCACAGTAGTTAGTCCCCTCTTGAATTTCACATATATATTACTAATCTTACTACTACTGTTCTGACCTGCACATTATGGATGCAGGTTAAAATCCCGAGCAGTTCAAATATGATTATATGTTTACTCGACGTAACATACATCAAATAATACCTGGACGAGGACCGCTAGAGGGGACTGAACTTCGTGGCATGTTGCACCATTATACTCGAAAAAATGTCATCACACAACATTTTTCCACTGAAATTTTCGTCTCCAATTTAGTCCAGGATTCGCGTGGTGTGCTTGTTATGCGCTTGTTTCTGGACATTCTCTCTCTCTCTCTCTCTCTCTCTCTCTCTCTCTCTCTGTATATATATATATATATATATATATATATATATATATATATATATATATATATATATATCGCATATTTCATTTGCCATGACGACCAGTCGTTCACATCTGTGCCCAATCAATGCAATCAGAATTTAATTAATAGTTTACATACTAGCTGAAGTAGATATATACCGTAAACGTTTATTATGTTGTAACACTGAATAAGTGCTAATTTCTTCTGAACAGCTTACTCAAAACCAGAGCAGTAATGTAAACAATGAACACGTACATATCATTAAATCAGAGAGCACAGATTTCTGGCATTGTCAAATCTTCGGTGGTAAACTTATCAAGTATTGAGGGCTCAGGGCTGATAGTGTTAGAATATGAGCCAGAAGCATTTGTGGGCTCACCTCGAACATAAAGCTAAGAATTACATATTTTGTTAATTTGATACCGCTGATTACGAATATCGAGACGCGGACATCGAAATCGGTAGCTTTTCGTCTCAAAATGGCGTTCAAAGATGGCGGGTCAGCTATACGACCACTTTGGCTTTCAGTTGGTGTAACTTTTTTTCTAGTGAACATTTTTATGTTCTGTGAACTTTATTTTGTTTGTCTTGAGTAGTTGAATCAGAAAGTGTATAGTTATTTAAAAATAAATGCTGTTATAGTATAAATATCTGCAGCAGAAAATCGATTAATCATTTTATTTTAGTTTACGATCACGTTACGACACTAATTTAAAAGAAGTTTGGGCCGTATTCAAAAAATAGTCTAAA
>PNEQ01091072.1:0-24254 GCA_003012365.1 Medauroidea extradentata | reverse complement strand
GGGCTTTGGCCTTCATGTTTCTTATAGGCAACAAGATGGTGTATTTAGAGAAGGTGTCAAGCACCACCAGTAACGCTACATTTCCCTTCTTAGAGCGAACCAAGGGCCCGAAAATATCTATATGCACTTTCATCCAGGGGCTCGAGGGCTCTTCCGCAGCGTACAGCCCTATCCTCGTGTTCTTGGGAGCCTTAAATTCCTGACATTTTTGGCAGGTGTTCACGTATTTCTTAATGTCCCCGCTCAATATTACGCAAAAATATGACATGGTCGCCATTATGAAAATATGAATACGTGAAAAACGAAATACGGAAATGTTAAGTCAGCTTTCTAGGCTGTGTAGTATGTCTGTTCCAAGTTTGATGAAATCCCTAGAAATATTTCTAAACACACAAGGCATATTATGCAAAAAAATTAAAAATTGCTACCATTTTGTAATACTATGCTAAAAATATAGCAATGGCCGCCATTTTAAAAAAAAATTTAAAAAGATAAGTGAAACGCAAAAAAAAAAAATAATGTCGATTTTGCATTTTGTAAATGCGAACCATGTTAGGTTAAATTCTGAATAATACTTCCTAAGATATGTTGAGCTATGCTAAAATATAAAAATGGGCACCATTTTGAAAAAATAATAACACAGAATGAACGAAACATAAAGTAATGAATATATCTTTGTGTGTAGTATATATGTACCAAGTTTGATGAAGTTCTGAAAATAATTTCCTACGATATATAATATTATGCCGTAAATATAAATTTGGCCGACTTTTGGAAATATAAACACAGGATGAACGAAATTCACAGAAATGAAGTCAGCTTTGTATGTTGTATTTGCGTTCCAAGTTTGATAAAATTATAAAATAATGTTCCTTAGACATATAGCTTGATCTAAAAATCTTAAACTAACACCAATTTGAAAATTTGGAAAGGGCGTAAACGAAATATATAAAACTCAAGTGTTACAAAGTTTGATGAAATTTGGTACACTGGTGCAAAAGTTTTTAAGGGGGACAAACACACACGGACACACCTATACACCTACACACATAGACGATTGATTTGCACCCAAAAAGTTGGCATGTGTTTGTGTGTTTTAGATGATGTAATAATTTCTCACTGTCAACATTGTTCTGGTTGAATTTACTGCACTTCAGTACAAGAAATGTGTCACGGTTAATGTTAATATTAGGAACCAAGTTCAAACAATCCATCCATTATATTCTACTTTATACCCATTGTGTAGATATATTTGAAATAATTCATTCAATTCATAAACTTGATTGTTATGCCAGTTAACTGCATTCAGTTCACAAATGATAATATTCAACAGGTTTTGCTTTAAAAAATACTAATTTCAGCTCATTATAAACAGAAAGTGCTTAAGCACAGTAAAGAATTATCTTAACGAGGTCTTGTACGATAATGTTGTTTTAGTATGTTTTATGAATTGCCTAATTTCTTAATAAATCATCTCCAAATGTTCAATTATCCCGATGGTAACAACGTTCTATGTCATTAGAGGGTAGCCACCCCTACTACGTATTGTGGTAAGGCAGGTAGATATCAACCAGTTATTGCGGTAGGGTTGAAGACCCCATGATCAACGCTGAAGATTTTGCTCGTTTATGTCAAGTGGTGTATCATTTTTCAGACAAGTACGAACATAATGAATCACAAATTGACGCAGTATGTAAATTGCATCTATGCCGGGTATCGGAATAATAACAACGTTACAGGAAATACTCTGCAAAATGATATGTGAACAATAATACAACTGTTAGTTACAGAAATGTCCACTCATGTTCACACTCTTATGTCGTACGTCTCAAACAATACAGTAACTCCGTTTCCAACAGTTCCTTCCTGACCCTCTGTAGCAGCAACCGAACCTTTGTGTGCGTTTTACATGAAAACGATAGGTCCTGGACAGTTGCAACAAGAGGACATTTTTCGTCACACAGGTCTTATTACACAATACACCGTTTTAAATTGTTCACATATCCTGACGTTGACAAAGTTGTATGCAATTAGAGGGTAGTCACCCTCGCTATTTTCATAAGGGAGGAAGGTAACAACCAGACTTTGCTGTTGGTTTGAAGATCCCAATAGCATTAAGCAATGCTGAAAATATTGTATAATTATGTCAAGTAGTTTCCGATATTTTGGGAAAATACGGTTTTCAAATTTGATATTTAGGGGCTCATAACTCCCTTCATATTTCATTTAGGTGGATAGTGCATAACATGTTTTCGTCTTCTTTTTTCGAGAGGAACACGCATGCAAAGTTTGTCCCCCTATTTAAGATACATCCAGTATACTTACTCGCATCTTGGTGTTCGACCAGCTGTGTCTCAGTCTGAAGACAGGGATAGATTGCAATCCCCGAAAAGTTGCATTAACTTGTGCTGTCCCTTGTTTTTATTTGTTGTACACTGTCCACTATTTGTGTCTTTTTTCCGTATTTTCTCATATTGGGAATCTGGTTTCTCTTTGTGTCTGTATTTTGTGTTAAAGTGTTGTCAAAGTCTTGACTGAATTCTATCTTTAGAATTATTGCTGAGAAATGTACATTAAAAATAATAAATAAATATGTATAAAATACTGACGGAATTCGTCTGGGATTGTTTGTCTTACGTTTTCTGTGCTTTTTGTTTGTTTTTTGTATTTTGTCATTTTGTCTTTCAATACGAGTTCGGGCATCAAAACATGAGCAATGGTGTATGTCCACAAACCAATAAATGCACACTAAAATATGACCTACTTTCGAACTCAGTTGCATGTGTTTAGCCCCTTGCTGGATTTATATTTTTTTACAATATTCAACAAATAATAATTGACAAGTATACAAAATGGATTTCAATAGACATAAGCTTGATATTTAAATGAAACCTGAATTATATACCCTGTGATGTTTGTTCTTAAATACAAAATGTCTTACATCTAACCGTACCAGAAACTTTGTACTTCTAAGCTTTGTGTACATTATCAAAGATGACTGGTAAAAACATCGCTGCCCTTACCCCCTGAATACCACTACACCGTCCGTTTTCACAGGCTTAGAGTGGAAGGGTTTTGTGCGTGCTTATGCGTGTACATTCTACTCAGTTTGTTTTTAAGGGCTCTTTAGTAGTATTACAAACTAAGTACACTCGTATAAAGTCTATAATATTGGTTATGTATAGTTATTTATATTTATACGTTGAATCAATTTTGTATGTACAGTTCAAAATATTTACATTAAGTAGATTACAAATTTTTGCAATATTTGTTTACATTTATGCAATAATTTCGACTTATATATTTTTCTGAACTCATTATTTACCTAGTTTCTAGCGTTTTGTAATTTATGAACGTAAGTAAAATTATAAATACAGCTTTTCTTATTAGTCATGTGTTGCTATCTCTCGCATGCAGTACTAACTGTGTCGACGAAAATGACGTACTTTACTGATTCCTTATTTTTAGGCCAGATATCACGTGTAAAACTGTGGCTGTATACAGTGTCGTGTCTAATTGTGGTTGTATCTGGTACCATGTATTAAAGTGTGACTGTTGTGATTTCGTTATCACTATGGACCCCTAAAAACTGCGAATAAAAATTGTCAATGTCGGTGTTTAAAAATTTTGATAGTGGTTCAAAAATTCGCTGTTAAACCTTTAGAGCAATGTAAAAGTTAGTTAACAGGTGTAAAAAAAAATTAAGCTGTAAAAATGTTTGTGTCATCCTATCAGAATGATTTAACCAAATAGTTTTTATTTTGCCTCATAATCATTAAGTTTTAATGTTTACAATGTATGCCTGGTACTTAACTTAATTATGCAAACTAAAATAATTTATCTTTTTCATTACCAGACTACATAAATATCCTCCTTCTTGTTGAATATATTTATCCTGAGTTTTTCTTAACTGTTGGAGTTTTGAAAATTTGTTCCAGTTCATTCAGTCCCTTTCAGCACATGCATAAATTAAAAAGTTTTATTACAAAAATTATATGGCTCAATAAAGATAATTTGTCTAGCATTCCTACCTAAACAGACCAAATGTTTGGTATCTATTCACTGAAGCAAAAGCTGAAAATTTTTGTTCACCACGTTTTAACCATTTAAATTGTGCTGCTACTCCTTGCAACACAGAGCAACTTCGCGATATCGGTTTACGCAAGGATCTGTCTGGTGAATGTGTTTCATTTATTTCAGTTACGAAGATCGACATTGTAAACGCATCGCCCCCGAAAATGCCAAAACAAATGTTTAAAAAAGGAAAATTAATACTTGAGTTAAGACATAGATATAACTCGGTAGACTTCGAACTTTTGCTGCCGCTACACTCACTCGGCCGCCATCTTATCAATATATCGAGACCGTGGTACCAAGTTGTGACCATAGTACCATGCGCCATGGCCGTGCGTGAGCTGATAAGCTTCAACTGCAAAATACGTTGAGGAATGACTATATTAGCGCCTATGTATCTGGCCACCATCCATAAAATTTTAGTATTCCTGTTTTACGTGGTCGAATGAGTGAAACAAACATTGTGTTTTTCAATCTATCCGTTATTAAAACCCTTTAAATATTAGTGAAGATGGTTAATGGCTATTAAAACGGCGCGCTTAGACTAATATAATTACAGCGAAACGATAATTAAACAAATCCAGAAATGTCTGAAAGGAAAACGTACTACGCATTTCGACGTTTGTGCCTCAATTTATTTGCGACAAAACATCCGCCAGGGCATCTTGTAGGCCGTGTTACCACGCTTACCTTCGTAGCTATTTCTTGTCATGTGATTTACTGCAGTTGCGTACTGCCAATGGCGACCATTTAGCACAGGACGTTCTGCTAGTCCTTAGTCTAGACATATTTTTAATATGTATCAAGAGATTTTCCTATCATCTCCGTATATATTTACCTTTATCGCGATATTGTGCAATGCACTACTCTCGAACTCTACGTGAAATTGTTTACAGATCCTTGCTTATATACAGAAACAAGTTGAACTAATGTAAGGAAAATGTCTCAATCTCGTACAGTGTATTGCTCCAGCCAATTAAAATGCTAGATTTGTTGGGAAACATAATGTTTGCGTACCTCCGACAAACAAGCTTTTCTATTTACTGCAGATGCCCCTGTACATATAGAACATTGTGTTGCAACTAAATTTCTCTTTGACAGCTAGCTAGACGACTTTATATTTTCTAGTATTAACTGTGCCTGTACCTATTACTGCCGTAGATGGAGCTAAGATTTTGGTCACAGAATTCGGACCCTTAAGTATAAATAAATGGGCTTTATGGCGATTTCTGTTTTTGGCCCATACCCAGTCGCCAACTTTGTTTTCTCTAAATATTTGATCAAAATTAGATGTTTGCCATTTTTTACCTTCTAACAAATTTGGTGCTGCTTTTCTCAAAAGCTGTGGTAATTTAATATAATGAAATCTAAATACTCAACCCTGTTTTCAGGATCCTCGTGTACATAAGTTACTAGCTGATGACCTAAAATGTGAGATGCTTTTCCCCAGTGGGTGAGTGAATTTTGAGATATATTTCTACATTATCTGCAACGCTATATCGCCTAGCTAGCTTGACATATTTTCTGTCTGCTTGGTGTGGTTGTATATTATCTAATTTTAATCGTAAAATATAGGGAGCCTGCACGAACTCACCACTAAAAAGACACATTTTAGTGTTCTGACTTTGTGTAGTCAAAGGGCACAACTGATTATCATCATCATTTAAATATTATTATATTCTTGTTCATGGTTATATAAACGAAATTTCCCTAGTTGTTGGATTTCTCTTGAATTATAGTGACTTATAAAACAGGATCAGCTACAGAATAACCTTCTATGATATATCCCTCCATAACATTTTTGTTTACTTTATAAATCTCTGATACAGCTTTAACTAATGGCTGATAAGTAATTGTCGTTGATTTTAGAACTGCCTTATTAATTTTAGAGTTACACTTAAATTTAAAATGTTTATTATAATAATTTCATTGGGATATAATGAGTTTAAAAAATTCATTTTTTACCTCGTCATGTTTCCCAATATTATAAAAAATTACTCAAGCAAGGGCGCTGAATGACCCAGCATTTATGTGTACCTGTTTTAGTTTTGCCAACCCTGCTGTCGGTACCCTACTTAAGGAGTCTGGCTGTGTACTAGCTTAGCTATTCTTGCTTCAAACTCGAACTCGGAAAGGGCTATCGCCATTTTCTGTATCCGCAAGTTACGTTTTTACATATACTTAAGATATCTTACTTAGGCTTGCACGATCTATTTAGATTACGAATCTTTTACCATTGAAATATTGCCTAAAACTTGCGATGATGAACATAATTTTTTATTTAAGAATGGAACCACAGGATACTTTTTTACAAAGTCTTTACATAAGATAACATTTATCTTTGGATTATTCATTACTAAGATTTCTCTGGGGAAAGTAATATTAAAAATATCTAATTCAATCGTTGCCATACATTTTGGTGATTCATTTTCTTCAGTTGCTTCTATTATTTCAAATGTCTCTATTTTATGGGAATGAGTTTATGTGTAGTGATGTATGTTGTAGCAATGTAACTTCTGCTGCAGCCAATATCAATTAGTGCATTAAATTTCCTTCCTCTAATTAAAACCTTGATACGCGGTGTGCGGTATCTGATGGAGGAGTTGTGTGGTTCTTTCCCCATGTTCGCACTGTCAGCCATGGCAGCCTGCTGTGTTGCATTTTATTTTGCATTTTCCAAGTGGGCGTACATTTGCAGAATTTCTGTGAATCAACGCTGTCCTTGTCTGAATTATGTAGTGCATGGGCGGAAACGTTTTTACTGGCGAAAATTTTTTATTGTCAGTCTAAACTCGTTGGAATCTTTTTAACCTGCCACTTTTATTAGTTTGGAACTCAAAGTGTTGGTTTGGAAACAAATTGCCTTAATTACTGCATTATGAAAAAGGTGAAGATAAATTAGAACAGTTTGCAATCTTCACGCCACGAAGAGAAGAAATAAGTACGATATATGTTCGGCCTAACGGTTATGATCGAGCATAGAGTAAATACTTGGTAACTGGTTAAATAAAAAATTTAATTAATTACATTAAAACTATTTCTAAGATGATAAAAAATAAAAAAATAGTCCATGGAGAATAAGCAATATTGCCAAAAAATCTAATTAACATAATAGGAATAGACTAAACAGACACGATAAATCAAAGTAAAAAATTTAGCATGTGCAAACAAAACTGCACCCACTCCCTTCCCATGAGCCAGATACAGGGCAACAAATGAGTGCAGGTACCATAGGTGGCCACGCAATACACAAGATCATTAAGGTTAAAGGACTACACAAAACGATAACACATTATACTTACTACACTTCAAAAGAACTACAGATAAATGCACAGCAAAATATCTGTCTGGCAAACTATTAGGGATATCAGGAGTGTGACTTGAATCTTAAACACTTAAGTTGGACTTTACCCAAAATGTTACTACAATGGCAAGACAAAATATGGCAAAACACACAATAATATGGACACGAGGTTGTGTTTGTCACTAGGCAGGGAAGAAGGAGGTTGAAGGAAACTAAAAACTTAATGAAATTCAGTACCCTGAGGATGCGAAGCTAAAGTGTGTCAAGTTCTTAGACTGGAAAATTATTCACGGATAGTTTGGGAAAGGTAGATAAATGAAGAAAGGTAAGGGCAGTGATGAACTTTAAAACATGAACCACATGTAAGGAAAAGTTATAACAAATGGCAGACATAACTGCTCAATACGTTTTGAAGAAAAGACTGACAATGTCACAGTTTAAAGCCTAGTGGATTAAGGTACTCCCAGTCAGAGAAAGTGTGAAGGGAGAGTATGATTCTGTAGTAGACATACACAGAAATGTTACATTAATAGAGTTGTTTGCAACATTCCAAATGTGCAGAAGTTTTACGCAAGAATGGAAGGTTAAGGTTCAACACGGATTTATCAGATAATTCAAAATAACGTTTTATAGAAAGAAAGGTTAAATACAGAATTATCAATTTATGCACTAATGCTCAATAGCATACGATTCAAATCTATTACGAAATGTAATGTTCCAGTTTTGTCAAAAGTTTCCTGTAGTAACTGACTCATGTCAGAATACAAACCATGACAACGCTCCAAATATATCTGACTTATAATATTTGATTGACGAAGTGTTGTTAATTACTCTGTCCCCTAGATTTTTGGTCAATGTAATTTAGTTAGACACAGTTGCCTAAATGTCTTCTTGAGTATATTTAATATACTTCGGGCGATCATTCAAAACTTTTAAATCTTCATTATCAATTGTACCAAATACGTTTTACAAAATGTTGCCTCCAAAATCAATTAAAGCATGTTTGGACGCGCGTAGGCTACAGAGAGGTCAAAATATAAATTTAAAATTTTAATGCAAGCAACTGTCTATCGGTTTAAGTACTCTAATGTTGAAATTATCATCACAGAAGTGTTTATGTGTAAAAGTTTTCCCCCAGTGTTATGCATATACACAACCACAGCCAACAAAGTCTCAAAATCATCATAGTCTTCTGTCAGAGAAAGCTAGTAAAAACTGAGAACATTCGCGTAAAATTGTCAGAGAACGATAGGTTATCTTCTCTCTCGAAAGCAGTGTCAGAGTCTATAGGTGTAATTGTGACATTCGACGATACAACACTGCTCACCACCATTAGCATAAAGACTAGTAATAACATGGTGTAATTGTCCAAATATCACAACAAGACAGAAGAACCACACTAAAACAAACAAATACCGAACAAGTTGGTGCAACGGTAACACGTAGGACACACATTCTGGAGAACGTGTGTTGAATCTCCGGCTCCGGCTATCCTGATTTTGGTTTTCCATTGCTTTCCGAAATCACTCCAAGTGAATGCTGGAATGGTTCCTGTTACAAACGTCATGGCCTACTTATATCCTATTTCCTATCATTGTATCAAATGTGTGTCACCTTCTCTAATAACCTCGCCGTCGACGAGATATAAAGCCCAATACCTTGCCTAAATCGAAAACACGGTACTCCACATGGTAGACGTAAAGAATAATGAAAAATATTTAAAGACATCAATATAATGACTCATAAGCATCCCAGAATGCTTATGAACAAATAAGTAACAAATTACAACGGTAGCTCAAAGTCACACAAGTAGAGAAAAGTTCGCATCTCCCCCCAAAAAAAACACTTTCAAGAAGTAACGAAAAAAGCCCTAATATGCACCAAAAATGTTACGTGCGTTAGCAATATCAAAACAGAATATCTTAATGAAATCCATATTAACTAAAAGAAAATGTTATTTAACTTAGTAAACTTTTGTTTAACCTACTACAATTTGAACCTAGAAAAAGTTATTTTAATCTACTAGAAAACTAACTATCCAGGTACCGAAGGTATTTTATTATTATTTATGGCATGCGCAGAAGAATGAGATGAAAGTGGGTCGTCGACCAATGCACAAAAATCGAGGTCATAAACAAAATGACACCAATTGATAGCTAACATGCAAAACAACAAAATGCACGAAACACACAGCTATAATCTGCAACTCCTAAACTGTGGAAAACAATAAGAGGAAAAATACCTTTTCGGGTGGGAGACATGAGCTCTAGTTTTGTTACGACATGAATCAGGACCAGTGAGACAAGCATCGCAAGCGTAAGAAAATGTTGGATCTGGTAATGACCATACCAACAGTAAGAAAGTTTGCCCTTTTTTTTTATCAGTAGCTTTGCTGATCAGGTGGGCCTTGCAAAGGACAAGGTTGCCTTCTTTAAACAGGTTGCCACTCGACGTTTGTCACACTTGACTCTACTTAAAATTTTTAAGGGCAAACCGAACTTATTTAATGTTTTTGGATCACTTTGCAACAGATAATTTATACTCCACAAATTTTAAAGAGAATTATTTAGAGCATAGGTAGAAATAAGGTTGAAAGTCCGGTTTTTATGTGATGCACGATTCGCAAAATTAAAAGGTACTTGCAGCCAAGAAAGGTTCTGTCTCAACTACATTGCTATATTACATGGAAAGCAATGAGTGCAGAACGAAGGTTTTGGTTGAAATGCTCTGCATGCGAGGGCGATTGTTTGTATGGTGACAAGGTGGTTTTGTGGATGCCATAGAAGAAACACCTATTTCGAAAATTCCTAAATTTAGAAAATGCATAAACAAATTTACACAGATTTATTAGCATTTTTACTTCTTGTAAAAAGAGCAACAAATTCAATGAAAGATTCTCCATAGGTTTGGCTGCAACATGAGAATACGAAAATCCTTAGTGTGTGATCTGAGCAAGTGTACGCAAAGGACGCCATTTACAAAGTTTTACTATCTCAGTAATATTATAATATATTCCTTTCCAAATAAAATGTTCTCAAAATACCTTATTGGTTTTATGAATACCAAGATGTGCTCCTAAAGGCGAAGCAGAATAATAAACAAAGGTAATGAGTTTAAAATGAATAGTTGGCAGGTCATGTTTTGATTATAACAATTTTTACAACGTAGAATGACTTTAGACGAAAAATAAGGATTCTATTTAGTTCCTAATCAAAATACGAAATAATTTGATTTAATTTACTACCATTTTCTTGATTATTTTTATATTAATAAATGCCGAAGTAAAATCAATAAACAAATTGTAATTTCGAATCATATACAGGCTCGTGATACATTTAGGGGTTTCCAAAAATACGCGACAGAGTGTCAGTAACCACAGTTTAAGATCCTCTAATGTTCTAGAATCTAAATATTTAAGAGGAAATTCTGACAGTTCAGCGGCCAATTTTTCCTAACTCTCGTGGTGAGCCAAAGCCATGGCAAAGGTTTATTGTCAGTTTCAAGGCGGGATTCATTGTGTTCAATATACTGTCGGCATTTCTCAATGCAAAATATTAAAGTCAAACATTATAATTCATAAATTATTGAAGTTTTCCTTTCCCAGTACGTTAGAGTTTATAAGAAAAATAAAGGATAATCTGACGCACACCCTCAAATTCTTGATTAAAGATCGTTCTTAAAGCCAAACTTAAAGCGTTAGTTTGTAAAACAGGTGAACTGATTTTATAAATTGATTGTATAATGAGTATGCAAGATATGCAAGGGGAGGATCAAAGTAATTTTTTGCATGCTGAATTTGCTAAAGGTGGAAGGAGAGGACCAGATGGATTGACTAAATGCTAAATGTGTGAGAGAGGGAAGGGTAAAGCCAGATGAATTTATTGCACGCTGAATATGCGAGAGAGGGAAGAGTAGGATCAGATTAATTCTATGCATGCTGAATATGCTAGAGAGGGAAGGGTATGATCTGAAGATCCTGAATATAAGAGAAGAGTAAAGGTATGGTTAGATGCATTGCCTACACATTGAATATGCGTGATTGGGAAGAGGAGTACCAGAAGAATTGTCTGCATGCTGGTTATGCCAGAGAGACAAGGCGAGGGCCAGATGAATTGATTACATGCTGAATATGCGGAAGGATAAGGGGAAGAGTAAATTAATTGCTTTCATGGTGAATACGCAAGTTAGGGAAGTGGAGGACCTAATGCATTACTTCTATTAAGAATATACGAGAGAGGAAAGGAAAGGGCCAGATGTAACACTTGCATGCCGAGGATATATGCATACGAGCAGGACTAGATATTTTGCTTGCATGCTGAACGTGCGAGTGAGAAAATTGGAAGACCAGTTGCATTGCTTGAATGCTGTCGAGGGCATCATGCCAGAAGGTCATATCTGCACATACAACATATGGTTGATATGTCCTTCTGGCAGGACTCTCGCGTGTGATAGTGGTAGGTGGAAGCCAGATGCATTGATTACATGCTTAATACGCGAGATGGGAGGGGAAGTTCAGATGATTTCATTCTGAAAATGCGTGAAGTGGGAGGGAAGACCATCTGTACTGTTTGTACGCTGAACCGGATGACTAGATGGATTGATTGCATGCTGTATATGTAAAAGAAAAAAAAAGAAGGCTAGATGCATTGCTTGCAAGCCTGATATACGAAACGTGAAAAAAAGAACCAGATTAACTGCTTGCATGCTGAATATGCGAGAGCGTACAGAGAATGTTCAGACGTTTTTGCTTGCATGATAAATTAAAGAGTGGGGAAGGTGATAACGAGATAATTTGCTTGCTTTGATATTGGTATGCAAGGGAAAGTGACAAACAGAATTCTTGAATGCTGAGTGATATGGGATGAACACACGTCTGTAATTATTTTTTTACAGTGCATTTCTCTGGACGAAGTACGTTTTTTTTCTCAATTTGTTTTTTTTTTGAACGATGACAGCATCCATCTGTCACACAACGGAAAAATATGGTAAGTGCAAAAAAAAATCATTTTTTTTTAAATCTGAATCTGGAATAACAAATAAGGAGATCTGTTTAAGATGTAAAAGTTATTCCAACTCACAACTACTAGTTGTGTGAAAAAAAGAGGTCTGTAGTAGTATCGCGGGATAACATTTTTAAAATTTTGAAAATCTACCTTGTCATTCTTGAAACTAGTGCATAAATAATTTTCGTTGTCTAAATTCCCGGTATATATACATATTGTGACAGGCCCATTTCGTTGACGACCCGACTTATTATATTTAATAGTTATCAATGTCAATCATCATAAATTAATGTGAAATAATAACTATGCCTTGCGACCATTCATTATCCTCGTCATTGTATCAGGATCACATCGCAATATTTTTTATTAAGATACCATTACTGCACCATGTTTCATATGAATAATAAGGAATTGTAGTACATATTTTGTCTTTGTGAAGACGAGGGAGAGAAGAGCAGGTGCAGAGAATGCCATGAGGACTCAACCCACCCCTGCTCGAACCAACCCTCTAGCTGGATACGAGGGGAGGGGTCCAGCCAATAGTTTTGATAGTTGTTACTGTCTTGTAGATATTCAGTAATTAAGAAATCACAAATGTTAACAAGTAAATAAACAATTTTATGTAACTGAATGTAAATAGCAATGAGAAATAAAGAAAAGATTTAATAAATATGGTTTTGGCCAGAATTGTTTTCCTCGAGAGGTGGGGCCATCGGTTGTAAGCTGACTCCTGACTGGCCCAAAACGAGCCGTACCTTGCTGGCCAAAAGACGGAGGGGAAGGGGGTGTTTGGCACAAATCAAGGAGAGGCGAGCCGGCGTCGGTCCGGGACAGACGTTGTCAAGCCAGAGAGTCGTCGGCGAGTCGCGGCGACGGTAGGGCAGAGTGCCACCATCAGGCGTCGAAGCTAGGCGTCGAGACGCGGAGTATTGTGGGCCAAGGCGCCATCATCGTCGTTGTTTTGGGCGTCGGGATGCCTTTTAGATTCATCCAAGTCACAAAGTACGTCACGCCGAGACACCTCCGATTAGTAATTGAGACAGTGATTGCGAGGCATTTGATATTGTAATTAGTTGTCGGGGTCTCCGTGCGGCGCGACTGAGATCCTTAAGAGCCATACCGACAATTCTACGTCAGTATCGGTCCGTCCCGAGAGGACAGCAACGACGTGCTATCCGGACAAAACACTTACAACTTTTTCATTGCACTATCTAGTACCATAGTATCCAGAACTTGCATCCAGCAAACAATAGCCAACCAAACATCCACAGAATTCTAAACAAATAAGAAAATAACACAACCAAACGTCGTAATATATACACATATATATATATATATATATATATATATATATATATATATATATATATATATATATATATATACACACAAACACACACACGTATATCTGTGTTTCCACTAAATTGTCCGGCTTCCTGAATTTTTGCCTCCCCTACATAAACATATGTATGTTTATAATATTTTGTCCCTATACCATTCATCCGACTGTAATGAGAACTTTGGAGGGTTTGTGTGTGGATTAAACTTGTAAAATCCATGCTTCTCTCAAGGACAGCTGTGAGTGACTAGCTCATGCGCCGGAAAATCTCCTGGCGTATTGGTTTCCTAACCCAATGTGAAAAAAACATACACACGCATATATATATTTATTTATTTATATGTGTGCATTTATACATAATATAAATGAATATATATTTAGTAGGCCCATGTGTGTGTAGTGTATCGAAATGCACATTAATAAAGAAATATAAAACATTTTTTTTCCCTTTGGGTGGCATAGCAACGCATGCCAAGTACTGGCGCTAAATATAACTTCGCAATAATTTTTATGCCACGTGAAGAAAAGTAAATAATAAAATTTTCTTATAAACGTGATATTTTTGGAAGTTAATATATTCAAGTATGCATACAGACGAACCATAGTCATAGCCACCCAGTTTAAAAATAGCGGTCTATACTTACACATATTTCCAGTTGACAAGCAGAAAGGCAACCATAACGTTTCAATATAGCGTGTTCCATATGTGTAAAAAAATTACAGTCGGAAATAGAAAGTGTAAACAAGACGGGTACAAGATGGCAAACGGAAATTATTCCGTTTTCAATTTTTTTTTAAATTGTAAATTTTTGAGATGCTATTCAAAACATGAGAAAATGTTGACCTTTGGTGACCATGGCTGTAACGTTATCCAATATGGCCACCAACGCTGGCCGTAACGTCATCAGCGAATCCTGAACCATATCCCTCATCACATTCTGCCCGAATCGGCACATTATGGGTGCTTACGGAAACGTACTGGGTCGGTAGTGCTGGTCACGTGACTATCTACTCAGTCGTTGGATGCTTAACGAGTGGTCGTAAATCTGAAGAGTAGTTACTTGGCGGCCTTTTAAACGAATATAGTACAATCTGCAAGAGCGGTAATTTCAGTCGCCGATCTAGCAGACCTATGACAATAGACCAGGTTAAAACACTGTAGAATATCTTTTGTGCTGGTATAACATATGTAATTACAATTTATTGCATACCTGAATTACGTAAGCCTACTCTGGCGACAATTTTACTTGAGAAACTGTCCCAGACTTCTCAGTCAACAAAAATACTACTATCCAACATTGTATTTTCCGTAAACATGCATTCAAACCGCCTTACAGCACATTTTCCATTATGCACACATGCGGGAGTCGGTTTGTATCCGGCGACGGGGTCGAGTTGAACATTTTGAGGTCTCAAGGGCCGGTAGATCTTTATCGCATGACGTTTCCGACCGATTTACTCGCTATCGAGTGGCTCCGAAGTAGTTTCCGTAAACGCCTCATGACTAAGTGTAGAAAACTCTACCCATGTTAACACTCGTTTAGGCATTGGTGTTTGGAAAAATGGTTATCGTGAAATGCAAGGTAAATGATTGTTTCGTGGAACAAATGCACATGTTCCTGAGCAATAATTCTCCGAAACAAACACACAAAATTTTTCTGCGCATTTTCCTGCATTCAGTTCACAATCACTAATCATTGACACTGTGGTCATGGACATATTTCTACACGAAGTTTCTAACCAAAATACGCGTCGTATACGAAAGTGTTGGACGTGCAACTGTAGAAGTGATAGACAGCACTGTACATAATAACTGCATGTTTTGTTACACATTTTAGATTCTAAGTGACATTGCTGAGGCACATTGTGTTATTTTCGGGCACTGTAGACATAAAATCTGTCCTCAATCGCGCTGAAAATGATACATAGTATTAAACAAATAAATATTGTTTTTTAAGATCAAATAATCTGTTTGTCAGTGCGTATTTGTATATAACTGATATAAGCCCCTAAACTTGTCACTCAGGAGAGCGTCGATACATATTTTGAGTTTAGATTCGGGCGCCGACACTTTTTTTCCCCAGCATTCCCAACTTCCTTTGTTGCAGAAAACTATCACGCATCCCAGAAATATGAGGGTTTTGGGGCGGGGAAACTTACAATCGTGTCTTTAATATTTGTGTCGTAAATTAGATAACAAGGAATTGGTTCTACTTGACTGATACCAAACAAGCGGTATCGAATAATAAAGGCATCCCTGCTTCCTTTGTCATTTTGATACCTGTAACTACAAGAGGTGATTAAAATATATCTACAGGAAAATATTAAGCGTAGAGGAAATTAATTATTAAAAAAGTTGTGTGTTTTTGAGCGTGAAAATAGTTATTTGTTAATAGTTTTCAACCTATGGAAAAATAAGCCTAAAATATTCAACAGTGACGTGGACTGTCCCGAGATGAACAAAGGATAACGCCAGAGCCAACCACAACAAAGGAAGCCAAGGATTAGCCGCCAGATTATAAGGGATGCAGTTACTACTGCTGTATCTTCACCATGAAAATGGAAGTTGCAACCCAGAAGCCTAGAACCTGGAGAGTTATGTGGTGGAATATTTGCAGGTTTGACAAGTTGCGGTGCTAATTTACCTCCTTAGATAAGTGCAAGAGGGAGAATACATTTAAAAAAACCTTGAAAACATGCAAAACTGCAACTGTGTCTTCAAATACCTTTCAATTTCAAGCAAGTAACTCCAGAAATGTTTCAACTGTATAAACCATGTCTCATACATAGAGAATGGGAAGATTCGTTACACTAATACCCATCTTTTCTACACGGTGACGCGGAGCCCCGACAAAACAATGCTTACAAAAAATAAGATTTAATTTTAATGCGGGCTTTCGAAGCCCATCCTATTTACGTAAAAACTAGCTGTAGCGTCACGCGAGTCATTCTTACTGAAATAAGTGATTAGCTATTTAGCAATAATCATTCTACAAAAATGATTACATTATCTTGAGAAACAATCTTTAAACACACAAAATTCTGAGTACAGTTGACGTATCAAAACAATTAGGGAAAATTTTACACTGAAGCACGTAAATACACACGTGTGCGAAAATAGTTCATGCGATTCTTTTCACGTACGTTTAGCAAACTTTCCAATACAAATTCCACAAGCGTGGAACAAAATTGATAAGCATTGCAATTACCAAAGTACGCTTGAGAATACATTTTTTTCTTTGTGATTGCACTAAGTCAATGGCAAAACAGCAAAAGGCCACAACTGGCGAACTCCACTATAGCAAGAATCCAACACATTTGTTTAAACCTAAAATGGCAACTTCGACGCTCCACAAAGTTACCATGGCAGCGTCGTTCACAGCGTCATTTTGCTGTTTTACAAATTTTAAGAATGTGTGATTGTAACAATTCTTAGCAACTGTTCGTGTATATAATTGTATGTATAAGCAGGGGGTGGCTATGCCGTATACTGCGCAGGCAAACACTTGACGTTACTGTATTTGAGACATTGTTGTACAATGGGTTACGCATGTGGTCACAATTACTCTTATATACAATGTTTCTGCCATAAAAAGCAATGTATTTGACACGCATTTTGAATAGCAATAAAGTAGAAATGATTTATCTAGTGACAAAAATACCATGTTTATCGTAGTTTACATTGGTTGGAGAGCAACATTCTGCAATATAATGTTAACTTACCACATTGTCCCGTTTGGAAACAAAATTCTGTGAGTACCGACTTCGATTACTAGTAAATGGAAAAGTTCGCAAGTTCAATTAATATAACGTTAGAATCCTCGACCTGTGTATACTCAAGTCCCGACCATTTGTCCATTAGCTGCTACTCACTGGAACAATACACAAAGGACCAATGTAAAGGGCTTGAGTATCCATTTGTCAGTGGATTATAACATTATATTCATTAATCTCGTCTATTTTTCTTTTCCCTATCGATTACTGTGTGTGTGGAAACCATTGTTGTGTTAACAGTGTTTCACATATTTACGCTAGTTTCTGCCATTTATTTAACATTTTGTGTGCGAATGTGATCGTTTTATTACCAATACCATGCACCTGCATACAGTCAATGACGTACCAATACATAATTGAATAATGTATTTGGCCGTATTTTCATGTTAGTTCGCTAGGTTTCCACGAATAAACAATAATTTTCGTTTAACCACATGATTCACATCATGAAAATATGGTCTTTTTACCATGTAATGTAATCGTAGTACGCGCTGCGAAGGATTCTGACCAAATCCTATATATGTATTCCTCATCTACATTTCCGAACGAATTCGCGGGCAATAGCTAGTAGCAAAATAAAATAATCGTAGGAAAACATATATTAAGGGCTCGGTCTACCGCAATTTTCATCATTATTTTTTTTTATTTTTACTAGATATTTTTTATTTTAGACACAAAATGTGACTAAATTTGGCTCTTATGAAATTTTTTTATCTCTCATAGTTTTCGCGTAATGGCTTGTTAAAATCATATTTTGCATGTCTCCGTTTTAACGACTACACTAAAACCAACTAATGTACCAAACTAAAAAAAAAAAAAAATCACAGTGGATAAAGACATTGCAGGCTACAATGTCATGCTCATAAAAATTAAGAACAAAAATTATTTGTAGTTAAAAAATTTATTGAATTTTTAAAATTTTCAGTTTAATTTTTTTAAAAGCTCGAAAAAGATGTTTCAGCTGTACAAGTCGATGTTGGCTAGGATGGTCAGCAACAAACGAACCAAGTTACCAATTACGGAAGTATATTAATTACGTATCTGTCCTTAAGGATCGTTATAGCAGATGCCAAACTGTCAAGGTTTGCACTTATTTTGCGGGATCTATAAACATCTTTCTACGCAATAGAAGTCATTCTGGATCAATAGTATCCTTATAAAATGCAACGATTTCTTTACAATCATCATTTGCGCCTATAATAAACTGTTCAGCATTAGTTAGAAGACTGGAAACCTTTGATTCAAACCTGCAGTTTACGCACTGAAGAGAGACATCAGTTTCTTCCAAGTACACACACCGATACATGTCTTTAGGGGAAGCTGAAAGTATTCACAACTTGATCATTGGCCCCATCATCAATGCGTTTTGGAATTTACCTCTCACGAGGTAGTTGTGGTTCCGGAAAGATGAAGTTCTTTGCTTGGCGTACAATTTCCTCCCAAAAAGCATCGAAATCAGCTCGAAATTCTGGTAATGTCTGCTGCAAAGTAGAAATAATAACATCTGCTTCTTGAAAAGTTGAGGATGTAATCTGCAATGCTGTATTAGCTCCATCGGTATGTCTGAATACCTATGTTAGCAAGGCCAAGTAGAAGAAAAAATTTAAATATCTGGATATAAAACCCATTTACTTTTGCACCTGCATAAGAATGATCTGTGTGTGAATACTCAAACATGAAGTATGTAAGCTTCTGGTAGTTGGAATAGCATGATGCCATAGATTAGAACTTAACTGTCTACCTTGTAGGACAAAAAGGCCGCAGTTTTGCATCGTCTTCGCCTTGCAATTGCTTGAAGAAAGCTAGTATCTTGGCCGACTACCTTACAAATACTACTATTTCCCGTACCAAGCTCAGAACATTCCGGCACCCTGTTATGTGTTTTATTGTTTCTTGCACACTGAGATTCAGTGAGTGAGCCAAACAATGCACAAATAGTGCGCTTGACTCAACTTAAGATATTCTCGTTTGAACTCCAGTACAATTGCCTGCAATGTTTGATGCACCATCAAAACACTGACCCCTAAAATTGCTCAAATCGAGCCCAAATCTTCGGAAGATATCGGTGACAATTCTGTAGAATGTCTCTGCTAGTGTATTGTCTGTTGAGTTAAAACCTAGAAATAACTCTTCAACTTTGAGTTCACTGGTAACTTTTCTGAAACAAATATAGAGTCTTGTTCTTAGATGGCTATATCAGATGTTTCATCCACTATGATTTCATAATACACCGCATATTTTATTCGAGTAATGAGTTGCTTCAGTAATGAGTGACTCATAGTCTCTAACATTTCATTACAGATCTCAGGGGAATACCACTTGTATGAGTCCCATTCTAACCACATTTTTAGCTGACGACAATCTTCACTACTCAGCTGCAAAATATGTAACAAATTTCTATCTTCATCTGCATATCCTCGTACTGCAAGTCATTTGCCAGTGAGATACTTGAGTGAAGAAAATATTTTCAATAGTGCAATTCTGTTTTCCACCATTGGTTGTGATTTAACAGTAGAATTGACAAGAAATATTTATTCCAACAGAAGCAGTATTCGATTTTAAAACACTTTCCTTGTGGCAGTCTGACTTTCCGCGCTATTTAAGTATTTCTAGTGCCTTTTTCCAATTTTCGAAGCCTCCTTCAATGAAGGTCATGTCTAATTTAGTTGAGAACTGCAATAGCCTAAGATCATATGGTGATTTTCAAATCTTACAAAAAGCAGCATCTTTGGCGTCATCATGTACAAGCCAAGGAAATGAAGTGACTTTGAAAATTTCTTTTGTGATTTACTGGTCTTCATTCTCTGGGTGAGCGAGCTGGAACCATTTTTTTAGTTAGAAGATAAATGCGTGGGTGCTGAAGTAGATATGCCTGCATGGCTATGATCATAACTTAAATATGTTGTTGACTTAGGACTCTTGGGAGGCATTGGAATGCATTAAGCAGAAAGGTACCAACACACAGTTAACTGGAACTGAGGTATTCAAGATCAAATTTTTCTGTGTGAATCTAAACCTTGTATGAACCATTATTTCCGGGCTCTTATTTTTAGTCAAATATCTTGATTTAGTATTTCTCCTTTTTCTGAGACGTATTTCGGAGCTTCTTCTACGTGGTATGATTATCACCAAATCATTTAATTTGTGGGTTGGTTCCTTTCTGCTTAATGCCGTCCAACTCACAGTTTAATGATTCACTTGACTCATACTTCCTTTTTAGTAAGAACTTTTCCATCTTTGTGACAATGATGTATATCAAATAAATTAAAAAGTTACGATTCACAAATAGCAATCGGTCACGAACACGATGTTAAAAAATTTAAAACAACACTTTACCTGGAATTCAGCCTGTCACCATTCAATAATCATGCATATCGCGATCGCAATCCACTTGCTTGGTCATGATAAAAAGCACCAAACTCTGCTAATCACGTACTGCCAAATACTAATACGCAAAGCTAACCACGAAAACCAGCAAAGCCATGCGCGCACCATCTAGAGACTCTGGCGGGGTTGTTTGTCAGTCAGGCGCCGCTAGATAGCGCGCGCGTTGCGTTCGTCAGTGAAGAGCTTTGTCCGACCACGGAGTTTCACCTAGTTACAGTATTTGTGCTCCTACACGCTACAGTGACTCAGACAAATTACTTGTACCTACATAACTGTTTCCGTTAGGTAGTGTAGTTGGTAGCAAGTTAAGTTTACGATTGAGTTCGATACTGTAATACCATTTCTTATGTTTTGAAGAGAGGTCGAGCCTCCTTCTAAATTTGGGGGGGAGGGGCGAGCCCCTTCTTTTAAATTTGGGGGGGGGGGTCCAAATCGCTTGGGCCCCCTACAGTCGGCGTCTATGGTCCGTGTATATACATATGTGTATAAGTTTCAACTTTCGCATCAGTTTGTAAAATAATTTGATGAGAATTGTTATGGTTAGGATGTTCGTAACAAGGTACTCAACATTTTATTACACATATGTTTCAAAAAGTAAATTCAACACTGTACGTATAAAAAGAAATCAATGGCACTCAAAATATAACAGACAGTAAAAACTCACCTTCAAATAGCATGTTTTAAAGCAATTACAATTTAGGAAAAACACAGCATCTCACATAACCGACACGTGGTAACTGGCACATACATAATAGAATCAAAACGACCAGGCTCATAAACTCAAAGAGCAAAATGTTTTATCATGCTGTAATTTTAAACAGAAACTGTGTGCTGTATACAATGATTATATTTTATGTGTATAAGTGTTAAACTATCAAAATCGTGCACACAATTTACCAAAAGTTTGTCGAATAAATTTTTGGAATATATTTTGTTGTATTTTTCGGAGCCATCACAATGTTGGCAGCAGGGAACCGTTAGCGTTCGATAAGAACTTCGTAGGCCCTATCTCGTGTACGACCCCTGGCCACATACTAAGTCTGCAGGTGCTCCTCGGACTGTTTGTGTGCCTGAGATATTATGTTCCCGAAACGTCACAATTTGTTTTCTCGTAAGGAGACCACTGTGTCCGTGTTAATATTGTCTTGCTATCTACAATGTTTGTGTAAATAATTGTGTTCGTCGTTCCTCAATGTGTCATTGTTTATGTTGTGTCGTCTGACATCATCTATTTTTTTTTTTTTTTTTTCAGTTTGTTGTAATTACTTTAGTCTGCTATGGAATAATCTGAGTTATTTATTTTTCTTGGTTGGTTTCCTGTGCTTGTTGCGCGTTTGTGTTGATATAATTAAAAGTTTCATTATTTGTACCTCACTAACGGAATTTCTTGTGGAATTGAATGTGTTTGCATTGTGTTTGCATTGTGTTTGCCTGTGTTTGCATTGTGTATGAATTGTGTATGCCAGTTGCAAACAAAATTCTTTTGGTTGTTTACTTACATGTTTGTCTGTGTGTATTCTCTGGTTTTCTAAAGACGCACCGTTTGTTGCAATGACATACTTCCAAAATAAAATACTTCTTTATTTTGTAACTTGTCCTCAGTAGTATGATTTAGTTCCTTCCAGGACATGGAGACGGAGTGTGGAGCCCGGCCGAGTGTGGAGCCCCCCCCCCCCGGCCTTGTTGTGACGTCACGGCCCCGGCCGCCATGTTGGATGACCTTGACCATTAACCTTGACCTTGACCTTATCCCTTGACCTTGAGTGTCATATTACAAAATTTTCCAAAAATTCGAAAATTTAAAAAAAATTTCAAAAAATTACGAAAATTCCGAAAAAATTCCGAAAAAATTCCGAAAAAAATATTACCTCCATCTTGTTTCCGGACGCCATCTTGTTTCCGACCATCATCTTGGTGTTTCTTCCGAAAATTTTTCGATTTCACATTCCATAATAACCCCGCATGTATTTAATAAATATATTTTTTCATAAAAAAACTTTTTTAATAAAATTCTTTTTAGTAAAAACTATTTAATAAAAAACTATTTAATAAAAAACTTTTTGTATAAAAATTATTTAATTAAATCAACTACCGGCACGTCTTACCCGGACGAGCTCCAGTGACACACTGACGCCCCCTACCACTTTTTACATGTATATATTAACTTATCCCCCCTCCCCACACCACTACCCATTCCTATATTTTAATTGACTGTTAGTCACGTGATGAATTTTCCCCCTCCTTCTTTCCCCTCTCACTGTCGTTCATGTTATTACCCGCCCAAGCTACTACCCCCCTCCACCCCCACCATTCCAAAAAAAGTATTTCCCCTTCTACTTTAAGTGCCATTTCCCTCACCACCATTTCCACTAGCCAATAAGAAGCTAGCCCTCTTTCCCCACGCAACATTATTTCTCTTACTGTAACCAATCACAAGCTACCGTCCCCTTCTCATTAGAATACATTTACCTTTATATGCTGTCCTTCTCCTTAGCCCAAATAAGCTAGCCAATTACATACGATTTCCCCCCTCCATGCTTCTGTTTTATATCTTAACATATACCCCACCGTCACCTAAATAAATTTCTGTGTACTTACATTTTATTAGTATCCCTTCTCCTCACATCTCACCTTATATGCCCCCTCCCCTTTTAACCTTTCATATGATTGGACGGTAGACCCCCTTCACTCATATTCTAATGGTCACTTGTCTCCCCTCTTTCCCATATTTCTACACTTTTATAAACCCTCGTAACAGAAGGGAACGAGCAGTCTCCGTCATCTACCTCTTTGAGTTCAGTTCATATCGTGGTTTGTTCATTTGTAGTTAAAAGTATAACCGCTCATTTGCACTCGTGCATCAGCGAACCAGTAAGACACGACGAAGTTCATATAGTTATCGTACTATTCTACCGCGCCGGCATTTTGTTCCAACTGTGTCGGAAAGAAGTCGTAATTGTTCTGCATTAGAGCTGGAAGAGAAGAGTTGATCCGTTCTTCATTAACAGCCACACACAGAGTTCCGGTGGTCTACAACTGATGTGAAGAAGGTCACCGTCACAGAACACAAGTATCGAGAAAGTCAAGAACCAGGGAAAAGTGAAAATTTATTGGACTCATCAGAACCTACAGACCAAAAGAAACATGTACCATCTTCCACCAGTGAACTCTACTAGCAACTTCATGTCACCACCGAGCCCTTCAAGTTCGGAACTTTCCGACGACTACAGTAACGAAGACATCGAAATGGGTGAGTTTACAGTTGCTACATACACACCATTCAGATCTGAAGACACATTCCAGTACACGGACGTAATGGTGGGCTACAGAAGAGTATGTTTTAAAAAAGCTAAAGGAGTTTTACAAATTCAGT
>PNEQ01091071.1:0-24256 GCA_003012365.1 Medauroidea extradentata | reverse complement strand
GGACACCTGTAGGAGTTGTTTGCTTGGTTGAGGTCAATGGCCCGTTGCTAGAGTAGAAGTAAACCTGCTGTTGCCTGCCACTCAGGTAGCTACGGAACCATTCACATGTTTTCCCAGAGAGACCCATTTCTGCTAATCGCGTCAATAGTATATTATGGTCTAGTGTATCAAATGCTTTGGTGAAGTCCAGAAACACTACGTGTAACGTGTAAGAGCTGGGCAGTGTTTGGTACAGTTATAAAATTACGAAACTTTCTGTGCAGAGCAGTCCTAAGTATCAGATGCTGAGACTCAGCCAATGAAGTAAAGGCATAACGACGGATTAAGTAGCACGTGAAGGAGACCGCTTGTCCAAGTAGCACAAGAAACAAAGACGGAGAGAGATGAAGGAAGACTAAAGAACGATGCTAAAGACAGAACAAGGCTGATGTGTTAAAGGAACTAGGTCAGCTGGCAAGGTCCACAGTCTAGCACGGAGTAGGACAGAAAACTTACACCAAGTACTATACAGACCAATAACCAGACAGCTCTAGCTATCGTCACATTATTTGTAAAACCTCCTAACTCAATTTTATATCACTGCAGATAAAAATAGAGAAATCATTTAATTTCCCTGCTGTAAAATAAAATACGTTTATATATATATATATAAGCACACGTTTTAGCCAAATATTTATACATGCCTTATTGTTAAGATGGTTTAAAAGAACAAAAAAGCAAAACACAAAAAAAGTGGAATTTTTATTATGGTGACGTCATGCTAATAACACAGGGAAAAGTGCGAAAAATAAATTAGCGAAATGGTGGGACTGCTTAATAAAATAATGTTATTAATTTTATGTTAACATATATTTTTTCTCGATTACATGTTTGACGAACTGCTTTTTTCCTTATAGTCATTTATTTTCAGTAGTGGTATTAAAACTGGTTATCTGTCAAGAAAAGGAAGTTTTTCCGCCATTTTAAGTTGGCAGCGCAGACCTGACACAAATAAAATTTAGTGTGCCCTGAGGTAGAAACACAGTGTTCTCACAGACTTGCACAAACTGTCCGGTATTGGTTTATAGTGTATTTTATGGCACTTTGAAAGAATGTACCATAACTGCGGCAGCGAACATGCAGGTACTTTGAGGACAACCATTGGCAGAAATCACTGTCCGTTACTGCGTATTGCAGTTCAACATTCGTCGACAATGGTTCCTGACTGCTTGTGTGGTTGGCAAAGAATTACCGAACGTAGTTCCATGAATTTTCTTTTGTGACTATAGAAGCCCTGAAACAAAATCAATGAAATCGACATTTTTTGTTACATTCCATATGTTGGCCGTGAAATAGTTCCCGTGGTTTTCAATTGATGTCGATAATATTTAGTATGATGTAAAAAAAAATATAAAGTTTATGAAAGTTTGTCTTAAAAACTTTTTGGCCCTTCAAATTTCGTACAAGTAATAAAATCAATGCTATTAATAATACTAAAAGTCCTAAATTACGCTAAAAATGTTTAGTTATCTAAAATAAATTCTGAAACAATTTTTTTTATATTCTAAGTGTTACAGAATGACGTTAAGGTTCATTAATGACCGTTTTAGAAACAGTTTGAAAAAAGTTATTTCTCCTTAGTTTTTGTATATCATGGTCAGCCCTCTGCCCTATTTTTCACCCAACGCCATCCCATTTTTATAATATTAAAATTCTTTTGTCAAAAGCCTTCGCGAACACACCAACTCCTCACCAAAGTTTCATCGTAATCGAATATACGGTATAGGAACAAATACATTACAAACGAACCGACAGACAAATATTTTTATATGGAAATAGTTTGTAAGTATGCATCAACCTTCTAACTGCATAAATTAACGTGCCTAGCTGTTAAGACGCTCTTCGTCGTTAACGCTTCACTGCTCTGTCTGCAATCAGTGCAATAGTTCATAATTTCATCGAGAGATAGCATGAACTATAGCTCTGCGACCAGGTGTTGTGCGGACAGAGAGCTGGACGTCTTATGAATATAATTTATGTTATTCCGAGCAAACTATGCAGCCATACATGACGAAGGGACGTGTATGCATGTCCTCTGGTCGCTCATCCGTACATTTGAAAAACATCCAATGCCTTTATATAAACACGCACTGATTGTTTAACCCATTTCCTTCTCCTAGTGAGAAAAAATATTAGGAATAATTGCTCATATATATATATATATATATATATATATATATATATATATATATATATATATATATATATATACACACACACACACAACATTTAAATTACTTTGTAATTTTTAGTCAGTTTCAAGAGAACGTTTTGTATTTAATTGTGTTATTTAATATTCTCTCATTTAAGGTATTTCATTTTTGGTAATCATACCTACTTCCACGTGACATGCAAATTCAGAGTTTGACATGCTTCCATGCAAAAAAATCTTGAAATGTAAGTAAAATTACGTCACATGTAATTTCTACAAAACACATTTCCTCGATAAATGTACAAACCTTTAAGAATTTGTGAAGGATATCCTTAAATACTTTATTAAAGCCTTGGGAACACTTTCGTAACTACTTAACAGCCGAACGCCAGCGAGTAGGCAACCGGATAGGCATCTGCTCCTAGGAGGACGCTAACACACAAGGAGCGTGTCCGAAATTTGTAGCTGGGTCGTCAATTCAAACTTACCGAGTCCTTGCATTTTTTTATGCCCGACACTGTGTATACTTGCATCACAGCTAACGAATATTACTATCTTGCTTTTACAAGTATATCTTGCATGTGAACTTTGATCAATTACTGGAATATCTGCACGGTTGGAGCAAGAAGGGAAGCAGGTGATTATAAACTGAAAATTTTTCATAGGTATCACGTCATTGCGGAAAAATGTAGAAGAGTCGAGGTAAACTCTAAATTGTGTATTTATAATTTACAAAATGAAATTTGGCAACCGTATCTAATGCAGAGCGAGTCCACTGTACATTCGACTTTTATTCGTTTCGAACTTTCATACAATAGTCATGCGCCATTATTTCTACTTTCATACAATGGATTCACACTTTCATACATTAACATACAAGCATTTCCCAGCATGTCAACACTTCCAAACATTTAAATGATTTTTTTAAATGCGTATTATTCCACAGCCGTGTTTAAATCATTGTTTACTATGCATGTATCAAATAATTATTTTAAATAGTTGTACGTGTAATTGAATACCATAAAAAACATTTTTTTTTTGCAATTTGTGATATTTAAAGACTTTTTTATTGTTACTTGTACCAGAAGTACCCTTTGTACAGCAGGCATGTGTACCATTCAAGTTTCATATATTCAAATTTGTACACTCGTACAAACACGTTGTGTTCGAAAACAGATCACTAACAGGAATCGAGTCATCGAGTTTAAAGTGTTCAGATTACCATTATTTGAGTTTTTGCTTGAGCAATTATATTATAGCGTTGATGAATATATTTCCTAATTCAATTTAGAATTAAAGGTTGGGTAGTGTGTTTTACATAAAAAATTTTTTTATATCTTTGATAATTGTTTATGTATTTATTCTAGCCATGTGTATATGTTAAGTAGTGTATAATACAGGCCATTTTTCTCCATTTGTAAAGATGATACGCAATTGTTTTAGTCTAGAACTATTTTCTAGTTTTATATCTTCCTAAAAACTGCTTTGTACTTTTGACACGTCCAATACCAAAATGTAAATTATGGTCTTGTGGACGAAATAAAAATGAAAAAAAAAAAAAGTAGCCAAAACTTAGTATTTAAGGATGCTGCCAACCCTAGCGATTGACGACAGTAAGATCAGAGATTTACATTTCAAATTATATTAGGTGGAGTGATTTACTAATCGAACCTTCATGAATGCCACCTCTAACCAGCTCGTTGTGGCCAATAATATCTTCCTTGGCCTTTTCTTTTCGTTATTTTTACAGCCATTTCGTATTCTCGGCCTACATGTTACACTGGTTCTTATACTAATTCGACAGTAATTTTAATCTCGAATGGATTTACCTATACAAAATGTTCAGGTAACTATTATTACTAAGATGCGCACATTAGTCTTAGACTTGAGAAAGTTCTAAGCTCCTGCCTTGGTCTCATGAATTGTTTAAAACTCTTTCATGCATTATTTATTTATTTCGTCCCGAACGAATGTTTCAGTACGTTAAAAATTTAGTCATAAAATAATTACGTTGTTTTTTTTTATTTTAAAGATGATCAAAGATAAAACAAATAGTTCTCAAACGAAAGTAACTGAGCACAAATCCCCCCTCCCTTTCATCCTTTTTATCAAAATGACGATCGTGTTGTGCCCATTCAGATATTAAAGTGATCATTTTAACATATGATTGGTTTACCTTTCAAACGATTTGTATATTTTCTCAATTTGTTAACTTAAAACGTGCGTCTCAGGTAGGGACTGGAAAATTTCGCGAATTCAATTACCTGTAGGTTAGAATCCATTATACTTTGTATACTCAAGCCCCGACATTAGTCAACTAGCTGCTACTCAGTGGAACAGAAGACAATGAACGAATATACGGGGCTTGAGTATCCATTGTATAATGGACTCTAGCCAACAGGTCATTTAATTCGCGAAATATTCCAGTCCCTAGTCTTAGGGCACATAAAACTTACGTCTTAGGCCACATAAAACTTACGTCTTAGGCCACAATCTGAATATATAAACGAAGGTCTATCTGTACGTAATGTATGAGTTCATACGCCATTCATCCGCTTGAACTGTGGTGAATTGTTGTGAATTGAGCGTGCGTCGCGAAGGTTTCTGATAAATATATATGCATTGCGGGAATGTAATAAAATTACAAAGGGACGTAATGGAGTACCAAAAATTTTGGTCAGTGGTTTTGCGTGCGCCCGCGAGGACTTCTGCCAAAAATTTATACTTTGTGCGAAGAGGGGGGGGCGCAAACCGGGGAACACAAGCAGAATATTTTCTTTTTCGAAATGTTTCTAAAGCGGTCATTAATTATCCTTAACATCACCATGTAAACTTTAGTTGATTTTTTTTTGTGCCAGAAATATTTTCACATTAAATGAAAACCCAGCGAACGAAGTCGCAGGTACCAGCTAGTGTGATGTATTTCTATTATTGTTCGTAATGGTAATGATCTTTAAACAGTGCATACCATACATTAACCACGTTAAACAGCGCGTATTTTGTACTCTGCTTGTAGACACACCTTAACTTTCTCTCTCTCTCTCTATATATATATATATATATATATATATATATATATATATATATAAATATATATATATAATGGTATTTGCTACTTTCGCAGAAAATCGTTAGTTTATATTTTATAACGAGTACTATACAACATTTAGAGATTGCCACTGACGATTACTTCGTCGTATAAAATCTTACATCGATTAGTTGAATTCTAACTTTATTATTTTTGGAATAAACTCTATGATACGTTGCCAAAGAAATAAGATAGCTGAAGGGTAAAAAGTGCCGTACGGTAATCTATACTAATTTGTGGAAATACTGCATCTAAAAAATGTTATAAACAACTATACATGCTTTAACCAATTTTCAAATGGGATAATTCTTAAAACAATTATTGAAATACGCGTACAAAATTGTTATTTTTTATTTTAACATTTGCTGACGTAATTTAAACGTTACGTTTACTGACAAACTTGTATTAATTTTTTAACATATCGCATTTCAGGTTGCATAGATTATTTGAAAAAATTGTCTCGTTATTTTTTTTTTATTTTTTTTTATTTATTTTTTTTTTTTTTACGTTTCTTGCAATGGGGCAAGTTACAAACTAAACAAGTATTTTCGAAATATGCCATTGCTGCAAATGGTGTGTCACAGAAAACCAGAGCATTCACACAATCAAACATATAATTAAACAAACAAAAGGACTTTGTTTGCAACTGAAGTTCGAAACAACAGACAAAAGGATCATTACAACTACAAACAGACAAAACAAAATAACTGGATGTAGACGATACAGCAGAAACACAGACACCTTGAGGAAAGCGAACGAATACAAATAATACAGTACTGTGGCCTTATTTATTAATTTTTTCCTTGGTTGGTTTTTTTGCCGCCTGATTGCTCGTTTGTGTTTCTAATAACTCATTGACTGAATTCCTTGTGGAATTATATATGTTTACCTACGTTTGCCAGTTGCAAACAAAGTATTTTTGTCTGTTAACTTGTCTGTTTGTTTGTGTGTATTCTCTGGTTTCTCTGTGACACGTCACTTAATGCAGTGGCGTATGTCCAAGAACAAATCATAAACCATTAAAGTCAATGAAACATGGAAGGTTTACAAACCGATCGGGAACTGCCGTTGATATTTTCAGTTAAGTATGGGGTGACTTTGGGTGCGTAAAATGGCTTTGTAACATCTTAAAATTGTTTCCCACGTGTGGCAACCGTGACTTAAGAAATTTCCATGCGCATAACTTCAAATAATGAATGTCAACTGGAAATAACGTCGATATTTTCTAACAGTTGACACACATAGGAACAAAATACTTTTATTTAAGTTTACCAAAATTACCCAACACGTTTAAAATCACCCCCACATACGGTGATGTCTCACACTGCGCGTTGAATTTTCCATTTATACATCAATAGTTTTCATTGAAATTACTGAACATATATTACTGTAGCGCATTGACAATATGCTATACATATGTATTCGGTATTAGCCTCCAATTATTACACACACATTAGCTGATGACACCGATTAGGTTAGAATGTATAATAAAAAATTGTGCATGACTCATCGCGTGCTCAATATTGGTCATATGTTATGAATATATGAGTTTATAACAACGTAATGTATTTCACCGAAGAGCGCGATAGTAATACATTTTAATGTGTGTTTGTAAATAACTTAACAACACAAAAAACAGTAGCTTCGACCAATCTTGTGTTGCCCCATCTTAATTAAACACACAATAAATGAAATGGAAAGTTTTGTGCAATTTAAACACGCAAATAAATTTTACTTAAATTATTATTATTATTATTAAACAATTTCGGGTTCATGTTTTTGAAAACATAACTTCGTGATCAATTATAGCATTATTTTAAAGCAATGTACGAAGGATATTACATTCAGTATTTCGTAAACGGCATTTTTTTCAGCTACGCTGAAGAGAAATATCATCATTTTAAAATACATGCTTTTTAACGAAGGTTATCAAATATTAATATTTTAATATGGAAGAAATTTATGTTTATCTCAGCTGTTAATTGCAATAATTCCTTGATTCTTTTTATATTTTTATTCTCATCGTGTACAAAAAAAACTGTTTTAAATGTACAGTAGTTTGTAGAAGTATTGGCTCAAGTTGTTTTCCGTCATTTCTCGTTGACGAAACACAAGTTTCCCAAATTCCAGTTTCGAAATTGTGATTTCAACACTTATTCCAGACTATGGTTTTGATAGTTGGATTTCCCGAACTAAACTTACGGTGTAAACGTACTGGCAAGTGAGTAACGAATACCGTGTCAACCACGTGGTTGCCTTTCCCGACGATGCAATGTCTGCCCATGCAAACAGTTATTAACACGAGCGTAAGGTTAATCCTACTACAGGTTAGGAAGATAAACTTAGTTGTTATGGACGAGTTTGGCATGAGGAAAAATTCTGCCACTAGTAGTGCTGGTGTCGCTAAGGGATCTAATAAAATGCGAGACAGTAGTAAAATCTACGTTCAACTTGGCTTGGGGAGAGATAAATTGTTTTAATTAAATTTTAACCGGAAAACAGGCCTACATAGTATTTAAATTTGATTCACAAAAACATTTAATCAACTTCGTTGAGCTATATATTCCCGAAAATCTCTGTGATTGGTCAGTTTGTAACACGTACCGATACTAGCTCAACTAGAGGCAGAAAATTGTCCCTTGCCAAACTAATAACATTGAGCTTATAAACTTATAAATGTACTTATTAAAGATCAACATTGTTAGCGTACAAAGAGCGAAATGTAATTTATTGAAATTTCTATTGCTGTAATTAAACTAGAAATAAGAATTGTAACAATTATGTACTTCGTTACTATTATTATTTTGTTATAAGTATTTTATATAGTTTTGTTCCTTGTAATGTCAATGTGTAATTCTGCTGTATACATCATACATGTTGGTTGTGAACTGGCCAATGGCTGAACTGTACGTGGGCAAATAAATAAATAAAGACCTGTAGTTGAATTAACTTTAGCGAAGTGAAGGAAGTACGTCAGTTCTACCAACAATAAAAAACACTCTCTGCTGCCGTCATTGGACGCTCGCCAACACAGCGAGGTGTTACGTGATTCTATTTGTTGCGTCACACGTCTGGCGTGCTACGACGCATACTGGTACGACCCGCCCGCTATACGCCAACTTTCGGAATTAGCCCGCGCTGAAACGCACGCGATACATCATAGAGGGGCAACTGAAGGGCATTATGGAACAAAAATTGTTTTAAGGGGGATGGTGCGCCAAAGCAGTGAATTTTCTAAACTGTCGACATAACATTTTCCCCTCGCTTAATGTCGTGAAATCAAGGTTCGACAATTCGGAAAAGACACTTTTGTACAACTTATTACATTACTACATAGTCACAGACTCTTATTTTTGGAGCAGTGATGGCAGACAGGAAAAAGATACATTTTTCCTATCTACCATCAGTGCTACAAAAATAAGAATGTCTGTGACTATGTAATAAAGTAAGACGGAGTACAAAAGTGTAAACTTCGCATTGTCGAGCCTTGATTTTCTATAATAAGCTAGGGGGAAATATTTATATCGAAAATGTGATAATTTTCTGTTCTGGCACTCTAACCTCCATTAAGGTGGACGCTTGGGTAAACATATTTCGCGTTCGAATCCTACAATTGCGGAAGTAGTTAGGACGACACAGGAAACGCATCACGATTCACTTAACCTTTAATCTCAACTCACTGAACTGGAGTGCAGTCTTCTCGCCGTCAACTTGCCTTTATGAGGTATTCAGACGTGACCTTATCCTTGCATGGTGTAGTTTTAAATACAAAGATGCATTGTACCTGTCTATACATTTTAAAAGATTCTTCTCCAAGATTTTCATACCTGCATGTGAATGTCAGCAAAAATACATGTTTCCGACATTATCGGCGACGAGAAAATAAGCTTTAGAGACATACAGGGGATCTGATATTATATACACGCATGTAACGTGCTTTAAATGCTATTCCTAAGCAGACATCATTCACGTTTGTTGAGTAGTCTTCGAATAAATATGTAACGGACAAAGCTCTGCACATCCCTTGACAGTCTGTCAGGTGACCAACTTACGGGGAAGTGTTATACAATTTTTCTGTATTTCCAGTTTTTAAGCCATAACATTTATTAAAATTTTACTATCAAAATTTTCTTTTCGAGAAAGAGTAGGATATATTCCTGGAAAAATGATTGACATAAAAAAATAATGGAATCTTACATTAATTTGTAATGAATAATCATTGCAAGAGAATTCTTGAAAGTTAATCTATAATTCTTTACAATGATTCTGTGTGAATAATTAATTAAAGACTCAATTAGTACTAATGTCAAGCAGTTTACCAAGTATATATCCCATGATTTGTCGAAGAGAAAAATTTTATAATTTAATTTGAATAAAAGTTATGGCTGAAAAACTGAAAATACAATAAAATTGTATAACGCTCCCTCTCCAAGGTAGTACTCCTAAACGTCTTTATAAAACCGTCAAGTGTATACTGAAGTTACCATACTTGTATTGTAACAAGTGTAAAAATTTGCATATTTACAAGGCGGAATTATGGTAACTGTACCATACTGTGATTATGTCAATTACTTCCTAAACTTTTAGGATGGTTTTTTACAGTGTAATGTCTGCAATTATTGGTCCTCGGGTACCCTTCTCTTACGTTACTTGTTTATCTTTCTAGTGCTGATACTGTATCAGTAGGCATTATTTGACAATAAAGACCGAACATGATAAGCCATTGGCCTTTCGCACAATAGTCATGCATTTTAGGAAAAAAATTCACAGATTATAACTATTTCCAACGTGCATACATCACTCAGTCCTGTATAGTGTAGTGTTTGTTTGACTAGGATGAATGAATAACACAAAAACCAACCATTGTTGGAAAAATGTTTTAATAATAAATAAAGTTAATAAGGCTTTAAAAATAATAAATTAAAATACCCCATTGGCTGCAGTACTGCTTATTTCAGTTAAAATTAAATTAATATTTGGCGTAATAAAAATCTAAATTTTCAATCAAATTAATGTCGTAAGTCCATAAAACTGAAAAATCTACATAACTCTTTGATACAAAGTCAAAGGTACATTTCATTAATACACTAACACAACTTTACATGTAGTCGTAATTAATGTATCGATATAATTAAAGTGCTGAGAACAATAACATTGCGCATTACTGAGTGTTGCCATATAAAATGGGATGATATAGTATAAAAATCTAATTTCAGCCTCACATTTACAGTTACGAGGCCTTCAGTTTGTCTTATTCTTATTTCTTGCGAACATATTGTAAACTGAACAACGGCATTTTCACGATTTTGAAAGGTCGTGCAACAACACACTACAAGTAGTTTCATTGCCTCTAAAAGAAATGCCTTTGAATTGTTAAAACATAATTTTTCATTGAGCTTCTTCTTCGCCAATCAGTGTTTTATGAATGTTGCACTACCATATACATTCGTGAAAACCATGCTGCGTGTATTTATGTGCCACAGAGGCCCGTGAATGGTAACAGACGTCATGATGACGTCACACTTATTCATTTTGTCGGCCGTAGATAGACCTACTTATTTACGGCGTTCAGACTTGAGACTCTAACAAACTCACAGACTGTAATAAACAATCATTACATGTTGACATCGTTTATAATATTATCATTCCACATTAGCGTTACATTTAAAGTTTTTATATGCTTAATGTGTACACACTATTATAACTAAATGTGCTTCGAAAATACAACGTAAGTACACATATTCCTGAGGCAGTGAAATAAACAAAAAAAATTTAATAATTTTACTATCACAATAGTCTAATATATAATAGTGTTAATTATTTAAAATCCAATTAAGGCAAAAGTACTTGAATATGTTTTCCTAAAAGCAAAAATAGTACTTTGCTTCTTTTGATTTTCCGCAATCTATGAGATAAAACAGATGTTATAATTAAAAGGCCAGCTAAAATAGAAAAATCATCATTTCGGGAAGTCAACAATATATTATTACAGTTCATCGATGTTATGGTTCACTTAATGCCGATGAGTCGAATCATCTGGTTCCACTTTCAATCGAATGATTCAGTATTCGGTAGCTGCTTCTAGTCGGACTTTTATTTAATTTAATTTTCATCACTGGTTCGAACTGAAAGTTTATTCCCTGTGGGTTTGGGCTGAACTTCCTTCAGGAGGATAATATTTGCCCAGAGGTAAGAGAAAAATCCTTCGACTCAATCGACTGTTAAACTAAATTGCAAGGTTAGCACGGGCAGGGCAAAATTTGCAGTTTGAGAGCGTTCAGAAAGAAACCCAAGTAGGGTTATCTGAAGTCCGATAAGTCACGGTACAGTACCTAGTAAAACTACCTAGTCCCAGCAGGTTACTACATATACCCGCATAACGATCACGTTCGCAAGAGCTCTTTTAAACTGTGAGTTTGCTGCCCCGTCATGGATAGTGCGCTGTCCGTGTTGACCTTGAGCTTGCCGAGCATGTCGTCCTGGGAGTCCAACTCCTTGCCGAGGTCCTCGGCCAGTCCTCGGAGGAAGGCGACACCCTTGATCATCTCGTTCAGATTGCGGTCCAAGAGCGCCTTCGTCCCGTCAGAGGTCGGCGGCGGGGCGGAGCGTACCAAGCCGCGGAGTCGAAGACTTGGGTGGCCGCCGGTGAAGACGTCTTCCTCTATAGCGGACGGGCGAAGACCTCGTCCACCAGTCGGACTGCCTTCTCCAGAGACGGAAACTTCCTCAGCCGGTGACGACTGGTGCCGTCGCCGGGCGGCCTTCTTCTTCTTCCTGTCGACGACGTGCTTGAACTTACCCCAGCAGCCCCGCAAGTCGCGGACGTCCTTCGCGGTCTGCCGCAGCGTCGCGCCGATGCCGTCGAGGTGGCGCCCGATGCGCCGCAGGTTGGACCCCTGGTGATGGAGCTCTGTCGCCGTAGACACACCTGTGTTCCTGCTCTCCTCCAGGAGTCGCAGACACCGCTGGGAAGATGCGACGCAGTCTTCCTCCAGCTTCAGTTCCCTCGCCCTCAAGTCGCAGTCAGCTACGGCCTCGTCCGCCACCTCGAACCCGGCCGTCCCCAGCTTCGCCGTCGAAGAGATGCGGCTGTCCTCTGGTTCTGGTCGTCTCTTCTGGGGTTCGCTGTCCGCCATGACCTCCTGCCCCACCTCGCACACGAACACCTCCAGCTTGTAAGGCTGACTGGCCGACTCTTCACATGAACCAAGGACCTCCCACGATGACTCCATCCTGCTATCCTCTGACCCCCGTCGAGCCTCGTGCATCTTGAAGTCCGTTATGACCTCTTGAGCAACCTTGTACCCGGACATCACTCGCAACACGTTCCCGCCAGATCTTCCACCTGCAAACAACACAGGCACATTCCAGCTGTCACTAAATGTGTAATGCTGATATCAAGGCGTATTTAGTCACTTCAGAAAAATAAACCAATTTTATACACATTGAGTTCTGAAACTTTAGTGGCAGAAAATATTACAGTGTATCATAAGCTGCTCTCGATACGATTAACAAAAACTGGTAAGTAAACAATTGTTTTGGCCTGTAAAATGTTTAAATAAATTAATTTTCGATAGCAAAATATTTCCTAAGAAAGGTAAGTCATTATACAGCTACGATTTCTTATTTTTCCTTCACAATAATAGACATTCTTGATTTATTTCCAAAAACGACAAATGCCCCATCCCATAACACCACGCCATTTTAATAGGCTTTCTTTAGCTTGACCTGTATGTATGTACGTATGCATGTGTGCATGAATGCATGTATGCATGTATCCATGTATGCGTATATGCATGTATCCATGTATGCATGTATCCATGTATATATGTATATAGGTTTGCATGAAATGTTATCTTTCTATTCAAATTTCACCTACTTCCAGATGTCCGAATTATTTGAAATTTTGCTCACGTGCTAAGGATAGATGACAATTGAATAATGTTCTAGCTATTACCGGTTATTTCCACCCATATCATCCGTTCATAATAAAAGAAATCTAATTAACACGCTTTTATTATTAGCTAATCCTGTACCCGCACGTATGTTCAAAAACTACTGGTTGTTATGTTTACTAGATAGACAGCAAAATATTGTTCCCCGACATATTATATATATTTATGTGTATGTGCGTATGTGTGTATGTATGTGTATGTTTGTGTACAGACACACACACACCACACACTTTCTTTGACGATTTCAAAAGATAAATGGTTAAGCCGCCATATTACAATCGTCGCTATGATACTTTTTTTTCGCGTTATTTAAAATTCCGATTATCTTTAGGTTGAATTACAGACTATAGTCTCTTTATTTGAGTTTTTTAACAAATTGTTAAAAAAATTATTCCGTTTTAAGGTAAAAGATTAAATATATTGTTTAAAAAAATACACCCTTTTGTAGCAATATGAACTAAAAAGTTGAAAATAATCATTAAGCGTAAATATTTTGTTCGAGAGCGATACGATGTCTCGCAATTAAGTGTAATTTAATTTTTTTAATAATCTCAAAATGAGAATAATAGCATTGACAGAAAAATTAACTCCAATGTAGAAAAAACGTGGGTTGCTTTCTACTTACTTTCCACGTTGGCTCTAACTTTCGGATTAGTTAGCAATAAAACAAAATCTAAGACAATTGATATCAATCCCTACACGGTCTTTTCTAAAATTTAAGTTGGTCAGTAGCTTTACTCACATTTTATGCTTATTAAAAAAATGAAATTACACTTAATTGTGAAACATACTATCGCTCTCAAGCAAAATATTCACACTTAAAAGACTATTTTCAACTTTTTAGTTCATATTGCTATAAAATAGTGTTTTTATTTTTAGTTTCTTTACAGCATAATATAATTTTTATTTTTACTAAAAATTTGCCTATTAAAAATTTTAGTTACACAACTTCGGTTCAACTTTTTAGCTTAATGAGTCTTCCTTCGTGCCGACTGTTTTACGGCTTATTTCTCATGAACTCGCTAATCAAGTTGTCAGAAAACCTTGCAATTCGAACATTCACAGTGTGCCAAACATTTGACCCAAGAATTTCGTTGTCCAAAAATAATCGTAAACGCAATCTTGGAGGTAAATGACAGAAGCCAGAGAACGATATGGCCAGTGATATAAATATATCGTACTTTCAAAATTTTTAACAAAACCCAAGTAGGCTAACTGATTGCCAGAATAGTTAGAGACCCACTTGCCTGGTAACCATTCTTAACAGTTTAAATGTTATGTAGTAATGATTTGTATCTGTTTTACATTAAATGTGGGGAAGTGGGATAAAAAACGTTCAGCAGAACAAGGATTAGTACCACGAACAATAATCCGTTCTGATTAATACTAACTGAAATAAATTATTTTACACTTTAGAGTAACATTCATGTTTCGTAACAGATGGTAGCACGCTCGTTGACGCATGCCGATAGAATCTTTTACAAAATACGAAAGACAAATAACAAAATAAAAAACGAACATCAAAACTATTTGGCATGCTGACATAGCATGTATCAGGCAACATGAACACACTGTGGCATGCTACATTCCTTTTTTTTTTTTTTTTTTTTTTTGTAAACACGTGTGTGGACCGGAAGTTGGTAATAACATCAAACTTATGATATTACAAACATATGCTTACCAACAAACATTATCTTTTCCACGTCCAAATCATGTAAGTCACTCTCAGAATGTATTTTCAGCGTAAGATTTATACAAACATCCATATAAATACACGAACGTTAACTTAAGTTTCCATTTTTTTATGGGGTACACATGACTTCTAGTCTTAGTGCTGATTTCAGGATAGTGTTTCGTTATTAAAGTAGCATACAAAATAAAATATATTATTTTTAACAACAAGAACGGCAAAAATTAATTTTACAGAAAATTTAATCTAATAATTGTTTGAAACAGGTATGGTGATTTATAACATACGTAAATGTTTAACGTAAAATTATTGAAAATATTTATTTAATAATCTTTAAAGACATATCATTATTATCAAACTAAAAAGTAAAATAAAAACAATTTGCGATAGGAAAATTTTATATGTGCTATTTTGTTTTGAAAAATCAGTATCAAAACACGTCATCTTATATACTTTAAATAATTGCGTACATGACATACACTTTTTTTTATTTGCAATTTATAGTAGGTGGGATGGGGGAACTTCTCAGCGCCCCCTTTCCCCGACGAGTCTAAGCCTACGATAATGCTAAGGTGCTGCACGACGTTTTAAACGTATGCGGTCTTGCAGTACGCAGTCCTAAGTCGTATTCTTCGACAGTTCTTACATGTGCAGCCTACGTCTTGCTGGCGTGAGTAGTATCGCGGTGTTACATCCGCAGAAATTCCGTCGGCAGGCACAGCTATTCCACATCCGCCAACGACCACAGGTCTGTCGGCTACTCAAGAATCTAACGGCAGAAACGCAACTAGCTACGTCTCAACCGTTCTACGCGAGCGAGAATTGCTGCGGCCAAAAAAAAAAAAAAAAAAAAAAAAATTGAGTCACACCCTAGCAGTTTTTCATATTTTAAGGTAATCTAATTTTAATTGAACTAATCTAAACTGATAATATCTTGGCTTTCGAGGTTGAGCGGCGTCATAGTGGTAGAGGGTAGCGACGTTTCGCCTCACATTGCCTCAGGCATCTTCAGGGTTGGAGACTTTAAAAAGCACGCTGAAGTTTTATTTTCAGCTAATTCGTAGCTTTCCGTGCGTAACGGCTAACGATGGGAAATGTCTAACGTCTTTGGACACAACACTTGATGAGTGAGTGAAGATATTTAGGTCAGCGCTTAATATCGAGGTCTTTAGCGCTGGTGTGACATGATGTGAGTATGGAGCAGCGCCGGAATGAACGGGCGGGGAAAACGGGAGACCCCAGAGAAAACATGTTCGATTCCCACATGCGAAAATCCGGGGACCGACCCCGCCGGGAATCGAACCCGGATCGCCTTGGTGGGAGGCGAGAGGTCTGACAAAAATTGAATTCGCGAAATTTTCTTGGCTCTACCAATTGGTCGAAGCTATGCAAAAAGGAACCAAGTCACAGTTTACAGGAACTGATACATTCAATGTCAAAGTTTACTGTGCTTGTCTAAACCTTGTAATGAACTGACTTTTCTGCACAAAGAAAAATCTTTGGTACAGTCAACTACGTATGTGTGTATACATGACCAAAAAAACCTAACAATGAAGTAAAACAAAGTTTTGGTTGTCTGACCGATGTTGTTAGCTAAACAAGATGTATTACTCTAGTTACAGATGTATCTTATTAGAACAACAAATCCAATGCTTGGCGCGTTTCATGTCTTGTTCAACCAACAAAATATTTATCAAAGAGGGCAGCACTTACAGACTCACCAGGATTGGCCAGCCAACATAGCCAACCATGGGCGAGTCGGCATACGATTAGCCAAAGAACCCAAAAACATAAAGCAGCTCACCAGGACCATGCCAGTATTGGCTAACCACCTCAGCCAATTGGGAGCCAGCAAGCCTGTGGTTGGTCGACAAGCCCAACCAACCAGGAAGCAGCCATCCAGACACCAAAATATATAAGGATTTCCAGTCTCCCAACTGCTGCCGAACGTCGCAAGACAATCATCTGACGCGGCTCACACCCAGAAGCCAAGATAATCCAAAATACATACTTTTTTCGCTATCTACAAACATTCATATGGTTGACTAAAACAAAAAATTTTTTCTCTGAGTAGAGTAATATCTATCATTAGATATTATGCTTTAGTACTTGCTAATCTTCTTGGACATATTTTGGACCTCCTCCCTCTATGTGGTATCATAATATCAAAAATTAATAATTTTGTGGGTTGGCTCCTCTTTGCACATCTACGTTCAACTGTGGAAGCTATAAGCTTAGAAAATAACAACTTTGTCATCGTGAAACACCGGTTGACATACATAAAACAAAAATAAAAACATTTTTTAAAAGAAAAAAACCTAAATTTAAAACGAAAACTCGAAATATTTAAGAAATTTTAAAAAAAATTCATTTTTCGTTTATATATATATGTATATATATATATATATATATATATATATATATATATATATAGGCCTGTCATCTTGTAGACTGCAGAATTGTTATTCGTTGTGATTTTTTTTATCAGTTTGGTACCTCAGTTTGTTTTAGTGGCATACTTAAAACCATAACATGCAAATTTTGAATTTTAAGAGCTATTACTCAAAAACTATGAGAGATAATAAAAAATTTTGTAGTAGCAAAACTTTGTCACTAGTTATGTCTAAAAAATAAAGGAAAAAACTGGTACAAACACAAAGAATTATTTTGCTTCATTTTGGCTTATTTTGAAAACAAAATATGTGATATTTCAGGGGCAAAATTCTAAAAATCCGTTTGGTGTATTGCAACAGAAAAACTGTAAGAATGATTTTTTGATATACGAATTAATTTGCGTAAAAAATATATTTTTGAAACCACTGCAAAACTATAGAGCGAGGCCTTAAGGTAATGACTAGGGGAAAAGTTTGGAAAATTTCAGCTATTCTTTATTGGCCGCGTAGTCTCCGCCAAGCGGTGTGCACAGCTCCGGCCATTATAGGCGATTCAGGATAAAGTAAGCACTCGAAAAAGCCCTGCTGAAATTCTATTTTCAGCCATCTTGTATATTCCCGCGCGTAACGATTAACGACGGGAAATGTTTAAGGGCTTAGTCCCGAGCTTCTACATTTTTACGATAGTTATTTTTTAAAACATAAACAAGGGACGATATCGTAAAATTGCTTTGTAACTTTGTTACAACTGGTTTATACGACACTCTGATTTTGTCGAGACAAAATTCAGCACGATTGTAGTTAATTAAAGAAATTTAATATCAGTTGATAAATTAGTTAAAATATTGTACCGTTCGTCTCGAAAAATTATATTACATAGTAAAACCAGTATGCAAGAAAGTTACGGAGTAATTTTACGATGTCGACTTTCCTCTGCGTAAAAAAAAAAAAAAAAAAAAAAAAAAAAAAAAAAAAAAAAAAAAAAAAAAAAAAAAAAAAAAAAAAAAAAAAAAAAAAAAAAAAAAAAAAAAAAAAAAAAAAAAAAAAAAAAAAAAAAAAAAAAAAAAAAAAAAAAAAACAATTCTCTCGAAAGCCGCAAAACTCAGGCCCGTGCCGTTAACCTCTCTGGACACGTCACTTCATGTTTTCGCTTATAAGATAAATTTTTCAGTCGGTAGGATCCTATATTGTTTGATAAAAAAAATATTAGTAATATAAAATACAAGCACGCCGATTACAGTAAATTTTAATTTTGTTGCTTTATGATAGGAAAATACACGGAAATATATTCGGTAATTTGCTGCCAACCATACAAGTAGTAAGGCAAATATGGTTAATATTGAGTTATACGCAGCATCGGATAGTGGTATTTTTCGAAGGTTATATTTTTAGTGCTTACTTAATCCCGAACGACCGTAGTGTAGAGGCTATACTCTATCCATTCCAAGATTGCAGCTTGTGTCACTCCGCCTGTTCGCGCGCTTGAACGACATTGGCTGTGCAACAAACCGGCGCTCCACCTCCGCGTGTCTGGCGAGCTGTCGACTGGCGACAAGTGGAGAAACGGAATCGCGCCTCGCTGTGGAGGAAATGGAATCACGATGTACGTGGCGTCGTCGCGTAAGTCGTAGTTAATCCATTCAGTGCACGTATAGTATTTCATGCGCACAGAGTGATATAATATTACAGAGGATTAAAAAAACGTAACTGAACGATAAAATTACCTATCCCGAACTAAAACACAGAAATTTTGCGTAGGAACTATTTCCTGTCGCAACGACACTGTTAACTAACCAGCCAACCAATGATCGAGAGCTCATCTGTGACAGTGTTTATTTCTGCTGCAACCTTAGAATGGATACAGTATAGGATGTGGGTTGATGCGCGTGCTGTGTCGTCCTTACAGCTTCCGCCTCGAACACGCAAAATACTACCAGCCAAGCGGCGACTTTAAAGAAAACAAACGTATATTGCCGCGTATACGTCAGAGGAAACCCCGATAGCGGGAGAAGACAAAGTCAGTCGATGTCATCGCTACTCTGCGTCAGTTCTCTATATGACGTCATTCATACCAATACGCAAGTTATCAAAAGCTTATTTTTTTTTTCGCAGCTATTGTGTTCATTCAAAACCAAAGGAAGCTCGACTTACAAACCGTTGTTCCGTACAATAACAACAAAACCAGCAATATCACAAATCAAGAAACTTGAATATATCGTTGTTAAAGTGCCACCCCCCCCCCCTACTCCCTACACACACACATACCAAAATACTTATTCGATCGTTCTCACGCCAGTCTGTCGATTTCAGAGTTCAAAATAATAAGATAAAATTCTTACAGGGCAAAGTAATTGCAAACAAATATTCAATCCCACGCTATTCGCTATCTTGAAACGTGTAACACACACACACACATATATATATCAGTGAAACCTCGTTAATACAGCCCTGTTAATACAAAGTTCTCATTAATATAAACAGATTTTTATTCCCATTGGAGTGGGACAAGAAATGAAATAATTACTTAAATGCTTAATAAAAATTTTGTTTATGCATTAAACCATGCAATATCAAGTTCTCAAGTAAAAGGAAGTCATTGTGGTGAAAAGACTATTTTGTTTGTGGATATAAGCAGTGTGACAAAAATTTTATAAACATTTTAAGGTTTCAATGAACACCTGTTAATACAAACCTCATTATTACAAACAGCCAAATATTTGGTCCCTTCAGGTTTGTATTAAAGAGGTTTGACTGTATATATATATATATATATATATATATATATATATATATATATATATATATATCTTACTACATCTAAAAAATATTCCAAAATAAATCATATTTGAAACAAACTAAACAAAGTTTAATAATAAGTATCTTAATAAGAGATTTGTAAGTTGTCTCAGAATATTTCGTAGAGGAAAATCATACAGAAACAATAATACACGCATTCAAACTAAATCGGATCAGGTATATTTTACAATCTTCAAAAATTCTTGCAAAATATATTTTATACACACGTAAGACGAAACTACAATTATGTTTAAATTATTTTAACTATCTCCAAAACAGTGAAACCGTTATTTTGACATGTGATGGCGGAGTTTTTTTTTTACACACGTACACGTATATACAGATATATACAGGCATGCACAGGGACATACATAGACACTTATAAACTATACGTAAACATGCATTTTTAAAGGCGTATACAATGATACATACACATTATACAGCATGTTGTAAAATTGCTTATCAATATTTTAGGGAATAAATCCTCACATTTAGTGGAACAAAAAATGTACTGTCAACATAGGTCCGAAAATGTACCGTTACTGCTAGGTCACAAAGCGTGATGTTCAGTGCAAAGCGCGTGGCCTGGATGTTATTACTGAGGAATGCTATGTGGCACAATGAGTGCCCTCCAAATTAAAACGTCCCTTCTGGTACGTAGTGGCCAATAATAGCTATGATGGCATTCTGCGGAAACATTAATACAGAAACGGTACATTTTCGGACCTATGCTCAGGTAGCATTTTCTATTCGTCTATATGTGAGGATCGTTGTCCCAAGTTACAGACATAACATTTTGCATCTTGTGTATAGGTGGTGCGGGATAAAATGAGCACTCATTAAAAAACGCCCAACGTCAAACTGGGACTGTTCCGACAGTAGTGCCACGTGCAAACAACTCACGTGGCGTTTACGAAAAGTCACCTGATAGAGTTAACTGGGTTGTATATATACATAGGCGCAACTATAATGGACATTTGGGGAGGGAACAGTTCTGCGAGTACCGTTATACTGAAGCTACCTGTAATCAGTAACGTAGTCAGAATTTATGAATTTCAGAAGGGGATGGATGGCTATTCTGCGAATGTTATAAAGGATCACACACCACATCTTCAAGCGGGAGGTCCGGGGGTCCTCCCCCGGGAAAATTTCGGATTTCAAGGTGAAAAATAATGCTATTTTAGCAGTTTTCATTGCTAAACATTGAATATTCTACTGGTAATAGTATCACTGATTATTCAATGTTAAATTAATTGTAATTTTTAAGCCCTTTGTTGATTATTTATTTGGGGGGGGGCTGTGCCCTAGTGCCCCCCTCCCCTTAGTTGCGCCTATATATATATATATATATATATATATATATATATATATATATATATATATATATATATATATATATACACGTAAGAAATGTTGAAAATCTACATTATTTTATTTTAAATACATTTTTCAATACAAAAAAAAATTCAATTCCGTTTTATACATGTTGTTAAGAGTGTAACATAGCCAGGAACGCAGTCGAGGGCGGGACAAGGTGCGGAAGGATGTTTTAAGGCTATGGTCTTTCATTTATTTTAAACAGTTGCAAATAACTCTAATATTTTTTAACCAAATGCTTTGAAAAACCTTGAAACTGTGTACAGTAATACGATACGCAATTTTACCACAGCATTTTTTTTTATGTACCGTTTATTAGAAAAAAATTATTTTGCTTAATTTTGGCTTATTTTGACCACAAAATTGTGATATTACAGAGGCAAAAATCTATTTTAAAAAATGCGTTTGGTGTATTGCAACAGAAAAATTTAGATACAAATGATGATATATAAGTGTTAAAACTGTAAGAATGAATTTTTGATACATGTATTAATTTGCGTTAAAATTTTTTTTCGAAACCACTGCAAAACTAAATAGCGAGGCCTTAACAACTCGGGTCGCGACTATTAAACGCTTGCGAAAAGGCTGCGCGAGAAACAGCCGTAACAGACAGGAGAAACGAGGTACGGGGCGTCGCCGACATCGAGCCAGAGGGTCGTCAACGATGTCGAGGGGCAGCCAGCTCCAGTGTCTAGGAGGCACATACGTAAAGACCTAAGGCCACGGTTACACTAGAGATCTTAAACGTGTTCAGTTAAATACATTCGGCAGCCATATTAGATCGTGTTTAAAGCTAAACATGTTTTCGAGGTTACACGACTAAATAGAATTAACTGAATGAACTTTATAACCTCAACTAACTTGGAACATGAAATGTACTTATATTTTAATTATTATCACATCTACACGCAACATTCATGTTTTTTTAATTATTATATATTGCATCCAACTGCAACGCTGTTGCTGTAAGTAAAATGAAATAATTATTTTAAACCTAAAAGTTAGTATTATTTAACGAGTGCAAAAATGTCGGACCAAAAAGGAGCCATGTTTGTGCCACAGATTGTTACTCCAAGCAGCCAATTGGAGAGAAGAATCGAAAATATGTCGTTCGAAACTACATATAAAACAAGTTTACTTTGAACGAGAAGAGACTGCGACCTTAACTCGTTCGTTGGTCGTGTAACAGCTCCATAAACTGAACACATTCAAGTGAAGTAGTTCTGCAGCCAGTGTAACCGCGACCTGTGTGACCGTGGCCTCAATTTCGTGTATTACCTGCCATACCATAGATACATCTGTCACTATAGTTCCGCCCATAATGATACGCCACTACGCAACTTACCTCGACTTTCTAGCAAGAAAGATTCTCACACTCACATCCACTAGCGTTCTCTATGGTCGACGGGTGAAAACTGCGTCCTGCGATATTCGGATGCCAGACGTATACGGTGGAGTCATGTGACGTATGCCGGAAGGCCGGTTGGGTTGTGAGAAAAGGGGAAGAGGGGATACGGACGAGATAGATCCCCCTCTTTCTGTCGTCAACAATACGACTGGCGGGACCGAACTAAATGTTTGCTTAAAAATACCGCACACATCAGCCGTTTCCGTCGCGTGACATCTCTCGTGACCCGTTTACAAAAACTCACGAGGTAGGGTAGGTAAGACATCATTTCAGCTTGCAAAGTGTTCAAAATGCAACCCGAGTGAAGTTTACTCATTACCTATAACGAGCAATGTAAGAGGCGGTTAGCAGACGGAAGTTGTCATTTGGAGCGAAAAATGTAAACAATAGATCACGGTCTAAGGGTGGGATACATAGTCCCAACTTAAGCAAGAACTTCGTCAAGACGGTCTTGTTTCTTAAGAAAACGTTTTCCTAACTCCAGTTGCATAGTCGGTGTCGAGAGGATAACTTCATGAAGTCGACGAGCTTAGATATGTGCTACTTCCGGCTTGACGAAGTAATTGCTTAAGTGGCCGAAGACACACGAACATACACAACTACACGCGAGTTGGAAATAACTTTTCTGCTTTCTGCTTTGTTTCACTAGAAGTTCCATTACACATTCGTCGCTTATTATTTTTGATTAATTTTTAAGGTGTCTGGAACATGTTCGCGGTATAGAAAATAAGCAAAGAGTAATCGATTTTAACATATATTTTTAGTAATGGTTGCTGCATCGTTATGAATATCAGTTGTACTGTAGATTTTTTGCAATATTAAATTCTAAAATAATTTTTAGCTTTATGTTTGGAATTTATATAACTATTTTGATATTACGGTACTTTAGGTTAGCTACTTTGTGGACTGTTATAGCTGAATGCAAATACGAATATCCTTCTAACCTCGTGTTTGAATGTCAGTTTGGTTATCGGTAGAATATTTCAAAGTATTTTATAAATAAACAACTTGGTAGTTTGTATTGAATAGGAATTTGTGACGTCATACGATAGCGACTTGACCAAGATGTTGCTTAAGTTACGACTATGAATCCCACTTAATACAATAACATAAAATCACAATATCTTTTGTTGCAAATTGTTTTCATAACTATGTAAAGAAAAAAAAAATATTGTGAAACCTTTTCTTTCACTTTAATAAAGGATGAGATAATATAGGAAAAAGCCAACCAATATCTCTATTACTAGAGCTACTGACCAAATGGAAACCAAACGCCTGTAGAAGTCATAAGAAGTATATTTAAACAGAATTCATATGATAGGAAAAATAATGACTTCTACAGACAAGTCAGGCAACTA
>PNEQ01091070.1:0-24259 GCA_003012365.1 Medauroidea extradentata | reverse complement strand
ATGAAAGTACATACACAACACTGATGGAAATAATTAATAAAAATTTACTATGATGAAACACAGAGAATAGATGAACATTTTAGACACTCGTGGATGATAAAGTTGGTAGCAAAGATATTAATGAAACAATTACACAGCACTTGCGTTTGTCGGTACTTAATTGTTTTTGACGTGCCGACAGAACACACACTAGAAAACCTTTTCACAAACTCTTTTCAAAACATAAAAACCTGACAACAAAAATTAAAGTACTGTCATACGTTTTTTTTTTTTTGGCGCGAGTATGCTGAAAATAACCACGTTACTACGGGAGATCTCTTAAGTCCCTTCCCGTTGACCGTCCCCACTTCCATTGGGTCATTAAAACTGAAATGTTTGGAATGTTTATCATTACGCTGGTGTGCTACACTGCCAAGTTACAGACTAAAACCTACGTGTCACTTACGTGGCTAATTTCTCAGTGAGGAGAGAGAGTTCGACTAAACGACCAATGGCCGGTGATACTACGAATGTCTTGTAATTTTTGTGATAATTAGTTTGTTCATTTGTCGTGTCGTTAATGAGTTACCTCTTGGTAAATTTTGCCACGTGGGTGGGCGTGATCCGATATGCTGATGTTGTGTTCCCGTTCCTACCTGGCTGATGATCCATGCACACATCGTCGGGTGCACAGCTGACGTAAGGTGCGCGGGGGCATTGTTGACGGTGATGGTGGCGCTGAAGGGACAAATGGGCTGGGGTGGTTGGCGTCAAGCTCTAATACGCCACATCTACAGTTATGTCATTCAAGTGGTAGGCAGTTTACATCAGAAACTAATCTTAAAAATAAATGATACTAAGCACAGGCTGCCTACGTAATTTTTTCTACTCCATAACATCTATTTATTTATTCAGCGTCCCATGTACACCCATTAATGACTGGGTTTGGACTTGTCAAGCTATATACAAACATAAAATAGTACATAACTAAAAAAAAAAAAATAGATTATGTTCATGGATATCCTAATGCTATTTCCATTCCTCTGAACCTACTCTGCTTTAGTTAATAGGCAGGCTGTAAGTTAGAACTGAAGTTAGCTCTATCTGGTCCTGGGGCGATATGTGGAAAGAGCTAATTTCAGTCCAGTTAACTTCCCCCAGCCACCCTCTCCATTTATAATCTCGTACACCCTGTTGGGATACAATATTGAAAATGGAAATGGACTTGATGGTATACAGGAATCATCATATTGCAGGTTTCTGATTTGAAACTTTCGTAAATATCATAACTATTGATTAAGTAACAGCCCTACCTTACATGTTTATTTCTTGCTTAGGAATATAAATTATGATGTATGCTTAAAAACACTGAATTTAATAATCCTGCATCTGCAGTTGACAGCAAAAGCACATAATGTCCCTATTTTCATGTCGCAAAAATTAAATTTGATAGATAGCCTGAATTGAGCACTTAAAATTTGCTGTTAAGAGTATGAAGGTTTCTTGTACTCTGTGTTGTTAATGTCAAATTTTTGAACATGTGTTTTGCAGTGAGTTTGTGGAACACAAAAACCACTTTTAAACCTATACTTAAAGCCCAGCTACATGGCAGACGTTATCTGGCACAACAGCAGAACCATAACTTTTCGAGCAGCCTTGTATGGTGTGTATGGTCAACCCTAAATGGATTGTGAGTGAGATTTGGCATGTAAAATATAATTGTGCAAGTGAGGCAAGCTGCCCTCCATATCACTCAACTGCAGTTCAGTGCATCAGATCATCCAACATATCCCAGGAAAATGTGAAAATAGAGCATACAAAGTCAGCAATGAAGATGCCCTCATGGGCTTTTTATGTTTTTAAAGTACAAGAGTTCCAGTTATGGTTCTATGTAACTTTATTACCAATATGCCAACTAAAGTAATCTGGAACACATGTGTCGTACTTTACCTACCAGGTACAACATACATGTACATGATAATAGAATTATTAGCAAATAAAATTTTAATTGACGTAAATAAAGCTGAATTTCTTCTAAAAAAAAGTTATGTGAAAAAAAGAATACAGCCTAGATTGTGCAGTTATTGGTGTCTGAAAATAACACTTTTTACACAGACCATCCAGTGTAAATCTTATTCATAAATTACAAATTGCAATTTGTTCCACTTCAGTTCCTTCAACATCACTCATTGCCGTCTTTCCTTCTTCGTGACCAGCTTACCCTTCCCTTCCCAACCTCACTGCACCAACAGACATAATTATTTTACCACATACATACTTGCTTCCCTGGTGCTGATGTACACTATTCCTCTGGTGATAAGGGTGATTATACAGGAGCACCAGAAACATGGTGTTGGGAACAGCCAAATGCAGGTTGTTTTTGGCTCTTCTACACGAAAGCATCAAAGCCACTAGATTTTGGCATTTTGATGCTCATTTCCTACATGAATCCAGTTCAAGTATGGTAGGATTGTTGCAGGCACGTTTTGACTGTTTGAGAACGCCCATGTAGACTGTTCAGCGTAAGAGCGTTGCAGTCACTCCTGCAGTATTATGCATTAGAAACGCAAAGTTAAAATTTGCGTGTACTGGTGCCATGCAAAAAGTGAAAACCAACTGACCTACTTGAATAAAATAATTCACTGCGATATTACATCCCATGAGCTATGCAATAAAGTATTTAAAAGACCATAACATAATATTTTGAATTTAAAAAAATCTCAAAAGTATACAAAAAAGTTTTAAATTCGTAAATTTTTTTTTAAATACAAAAAGAGTTCAATGGATTTTTAAAAAATGTTTTACTATGTAACCCAAGGCACATTATTTCACTGTGAATTATTTCATGTACACAAGTCAATTGGTTTTAACATGGCAGCAGAACACACAAATTTTTACTTTGATGCACCATTATGAAAAAACTAACACTATTTCTCAGAAATATAAAATTATGATTTTATCCCACTTGAACATCCTAAAACAGCATTTGAAGCACCAGTCTACCCAAGTTGTTGTGTTCTCCATTTATTTATATTGTCATTGACACATCAACATTAGATTGTGTTCCAAAGTACTTTTCAAATTCCGTGCTTCTAGCTCTCGTAGAATAGCCTTAAGGATTCCCCCAATTTTATCCTCTGTAAGGACTAAAAAATCTGTAGCCAATAATTTCTCCATCATTAAGACTGCAATGAATGACAGTTAAAACTACACCAACTAATCATTTGAATGCAGACAATTTGGTAAATAAACATTAACCATTTCTTTCATTTATTACAAAACATGTTTCACCAAAGTTTTTTTCTCGCAAAACTTTGATGAAACAGAATTATTCAGTGTAATTACATGTTTCCTTTCTTGTAATTGTATCTGTAACACTGGTTATTTAATTAGTTTTAAAGTGAATAAGTGATGCCTAACTGTTTCTGTTGTACTATTATAAAAAAAATTAACATTTTAAAAATTAATGAGCAGTTACATTTTGCCCTTCATAATTACATATACATTTAAGTAACAATGTTCATTCCTAACAGCGAAGTATGTTGTCAGAACCACAGAATAATTGTAATTACCTTAAGAGGACGTGTTATATAATCCAACACTAAAAGCATTAATCTATAACTGTAGGTTTCTTGAACCAATTTGCGAAAATTAAACAATAGCATTCCTAGACAATAATTTTAGCCAGCGTTTTAAACAAAATTGTTTCAAGTATTACGAACTATAGAGGCACAGTCTCTGACACCGGAAACTCATGCACATAACTGCGGCGCAAGAGATCAGCGTAACGGATTAGTAATTCTGGATAAATATTTACTCATAAAGTTGGCAAATACCATTACCAAGGATTTTAATTGAGTATTTTATCCATATTGGTTTCGAAAAAACGTAGAAATCAATTTATGTTGTCAGCGTTTATTTGTCTACCATACACTCTTAAAGTGTTTTAAAAAATTAGCCAAAATGTAAAATAATTTACTTACTCAGCCTCTACTTTCACCATCTTACTGCACCAACAGAGTATGCAATTATTTGATGTGAGCTGTGGTAGTGACTAGGAATTGTTTTGCCCGGTGCGCCAGCCCGTTAATAGAGAACGGGCACTCAGAGAACAGAGACTCTAAATTACAGGGCCACGTGGCCGACGGCCGTGGCGTTGCAAGAAAACACTCCCCACTCGACGTCGATATTATTACTTACGTAGGGGAATCTTATGGTGTTCCCCATGCCCGTAGCACTAGGATAGAGATACACACACAAAATACACCCTATGGGTCTTACACTGGAGTGCGGGTTGGAGGGTCCCGCACCCTGATGGCCGTGAAGCGGCAAGCAATAAGTACACACCTGTTTTGGTAGAAACATATTTATTGAAGAAAGCACCGTTATCCACAATGACATACACTGGCGGCGCAATAAGCGGACCCGGTCCTGAGCCCGACCGGTGGGTGAAGCTGCCTGATAAAAATCTCACCACGCAGGTGTGAAGATAAAATTAGTTAGTTAGTTAGATTCACAGGGGTTGAGAGGTCCACCTCCAGGCCAGCAAAGTTAATGAAATGGTCCTGAGTAAAGTTAGACTATTGATATTCTAATGATCGGCTGCAAAGTTGTGAAGGACCCAGAGTGACGAACACGTCGACCGTCTCGGTCCGCCACGTAATGCCAACTGGCGAGTCCTTCCCGCGTGCATGGTGCCGTGCAGCCAAAGCGCGGGAAGCATTCGCCGAACACATAAAAACATACAATTACACAAGGGGCAAAGGCCCAAAACACTAATAATAAAGAATCTTGAAGATAAGAGTCCCAAATTTGTTTAAAGGAAAAGTCTACTGAAAATTCATATATTTTTGGTGCACTCTGAATTTTGGATAACAAGATGCTAAAAGAAATCGACACTGAAGAATTATGTACAATTAATAATTAGACACATGAAACAGCTCTGACATTAATTTGTTGATTATTTCTTGAAAATGTTTGAGGGAGAAAAAGTGAAGATGTTCGTGCGGCAAGGTTGGCTGCGTGGGCGAGTCCAACTTGCCGCGAGGCGCAGGGGTGTTTCTACGTGATTTTAGGTTAAATACGAAAAATTAATACAGATCAATTACACACATTAAACACAACTACCCCTGGCCTCTGAATGCTTCTACCTGTCGGTGGTGTGATCCTCCTTGACAGGAATACCATGGGAACGCTAAAACAAGGTGTGTGTTTAGAAAGTGGCATTTCATACGTTCGTGTCAAGGGGGCACTTTCCTACCAATGGACGGCAGTCCTGAGGGTCCGATGCACATTCCGGTACTCACTACACTCGACGTCGCAGGGGCGGCGTCTAGGCGCCGCTACCTCGTGCCTGCACGTGGTCGGGTGTGTTCCCATATGCAAACCGGCTACTGGTGCTGGGGTGTGTTCCCTCGGTGGTCGGCGTGGTGCGCACGACGGGCTAGTAGCACTGACAGAGGGCGTGGCTGTTCCACGTCAAATGCCCCTTCCTTCGGAGACCGTCTGCGCACCACGACGCTGTTGGCTTGCCTTGACAGGGATGGCTTCAGAGGCCCGTCAACCATGCTGCAGCTGAGATCACCTGCTAGGTGCAGCTGTGCTGGAGTGGAGTCCACGTTGAGTGGAAATGAGGTTGCCTTGGCGTGACGCAGGTCGAGTACTCGTGGAGTGCCCTGCGACGCAGACTGTCGAAGGCGACGGAGAGGCATCGATGTCTCCGCCGTCATTGGTGGGTACTAAAATTTATACATATAATAAACATGTTAGCCAACCCACATATACCATTAATTGTATTTAGTTACTAAATTCCTTGTTTTACATTTCTGATATGTGAACTTGTTGAAACTCGTTAAGCTGCATCTAATAAAAATAGTGTTCACTATCATTAGCAAGAATAAGTGTTTAATTTAAAAACTTGAAAACGGAATAATGTGACGCTAGGTTAGTTCACAATTAAAAACTTAAGAATTAAGAATTATGCAGTAAGCATCAATCACGCACACGGAAAAAAGTCTGAAGTAATTCTGGTTCATAATAAATATGTTAATTCTTAATTCCAACCAATAAGACCCGACTACTCTGCTTTCTTCAAATGCGTGAAATTACTGTGGATTCTTCAATATATTGCGTCGCCAGTTGTCCAGAATATCGCCAAGGAATGGTATAAATGAAATACTAATGTAAAAAAATTTTAGAAATAAAAAATTGCATTTCCATGTTTATTACTTGAATAAGAGTTCTCGTACAATCGGGTAATCACATTATACCGAGGCTGCACGTATAAACCCAAGAAAATTTCACTTATTCGAAATGTGCAAATATAAATTAACAAATTTAAATTACTAAAAATATATACTTCAAGGGAGTTTTGAACCATCAACCTTGGGGTCAGCAAACCAAAACTTTACCTATGGGTTTTTTAACGCTTTTCAAACAACTATTCTGTCGTTAAACTAAAAATAAATATAAGCTTAACTGCATTTTTTAGCTTGAAATGATCACAATATGCCAAATCCGTCATATATAGCACCACACCTTATTTAACGTACATTATTTAAATATCCGCCATGTTTATTTAACTTCCCGAATGCTCTGATTGGTTCATTCTTACGGGAAAGTATAACATTTCGCTATACCTGTTACTTCTTAAGTCATGGCCCACACGCCACACGACCTCACACGGCCTGTTAAGTTCTGTTGCGAATCGGTACGTTAAGATACACACTTTCTATTCTTAAGTCAACTCTTAGATACACGTCATAATTCTTAAGTTTTTAATTGTGAACCAAGCTTTACAAGTTGATGCGTCGTGAATCGCGGCAGGGAAAGATGAAGCTGGTCAAATGGCGTGTGCGACATACGATCGTGTGTCGCTTTTCGAGGAGTAGGTAACTGCACGGCATACGACATATAAGTTATCACTGATAGTGACGACATGCGAAACAATATCTTCTGGTTATTTTGAAGGAAGTAACATTTTGAAATGTGATTAATTTGTATTAGTTTGCCTTTTTTGTTCACGAACATAAAACTAAATAACTTTTAAAATTTAAACGACACATGGAATTTTATTTAATACTATATACGTATACCAAATTTTTGTGCTAATATTGTAGAGAAATTTAAAGGATAGCGGTTTGCAGAATAGAAATTTAAAAATAAGATATATTTTAAGACTTTGACGCTGTTCTATCATGTAATGTTTACGATAGCAATACATTAAAAATTACACATTTTAAAATTGTTAAATCAGTTAATCGTCATAATGATCACCATGTATTCGACTGTAGTCTGTACGTAATGAATAAGTAATCTTAATCCCTATATGCTATTGCAGATATTGAAGAATAATTTGCTACCGAAATCACACGCAGTCGCAACTATTTGAAACTGTGATTTACGTGAATCTGACGATAAGCGACCAAGTATTGTCGCTACTAAAGAATATTGTCACTATTTGAGAGACTGGATTATCGTTGGAGATATGTTCCGAAATATTTACTCTTATTTCCTTCTAAAATCACTGACGTAATTAAAATATTACTAATAATACATGTACTATAACAATAGTAACTAAAAGATTACAAATTGTATTTATAAACAAATAATTTTTTTTTAAAGTAACTGGATTTATAAACTGAAAAAACAAAAATGTAGAAGAATTGTTTACCACAAAATATAATTACCGTGCGTGACATCTGTAGTTAGTTTTCATTACTAAATAGAAAGATTAAAAATTACTTTAATGAAATATATGACGCCATACTTGTTCCACGTTATACTATAAATGAATTTCACTCACATTCTGCTGTTCTCAGCTAGTTGAGTAAATCAATTCATAGGTCCATCTGGTTCAAATTTCAGAAGATTTTGTGGATGTGCACGGGAAAATTAATCGGTGGATTACTGAACATAATTTCGCAAATAACGTTTGACATATCTTGAATAATGATATTGTTAAATGTAAGGTTTTAGAAATGAATTTACCATGTTAAATTGGATGAAATACTGATCGTGTTTTAAAACATATAATCACTTAGGTAGTTATATAATTCGTTAATGTAATATTAAATTGCATTTAATATTAAGTATATTAAAAGTGTGTCGATGATTATATTTAATAATTTAAATAACATGCCCAAATTATGTTCGCTGATTGCCTCAAGAGGTGTCACTGCACACCAGTGTTACAACCATTACGTGATGTAACAAAAATCTTAAATTAAGATCCTTTCATGTTACATGTTAAGAGCACTTTTGTATGTAACATCAAGAAACTATTTAAAATCAGTATTTTGCATACATTCATTCACACATAACGTATTCCTTACTCGCAACTGATCATTCCTTATGAATATCAACACTATTGTATTTAAACTTCATACGAAACTTATCTTTTACATGAGTGCACCAGGGAAATTTTTGAGGATGTTAAATAGTTCTGTAGATAGGATTTGTGTTTGGAGGGAGGGTGTTAGTTCCCAAATCTTGGAATATTATTAAGTAACACAGATCCCCCTATTAAAATGCTGGGCGCAGAAATGTTTGGATTCTCCCTATTAAATTTTCGTTGGATTATTTTGGCAATAACAAATTTATAGTTTTAAATCCTAACAGTTATATTAATAGAATTACTGACAGTAAAACAGTAACATTATCTTACAGAAAGTAACTATTATTAAAAACTTCTTCATGCCATTTTTGGGGAGGGAGGGAATTAATACTCAGCCCCCCTCACCCATCCTGCTACTGGATGCATCACTTGTCACGTATAATCATATTTTTGTAGTTTTTTTGCTGCGAAACTTTCTTCGTTGCTAGTTGACAGATATGACAAATATGTAGTAGATAAAAAATTGCAGTCACAATTTGTGCTTTCGAACTCAGGTTCCTAAATGCATTCTATGAAGTACGGAGTGAAACAAAATGTTGCCTGGTTAGGTGAATGAGGAATTCCTTTACCATATATAGTGCTTACTGTTTAACGATATAACACACCAGTGCTGTGAAAATTTTTTTTAGACAAATTAAAAAAAAGGGCACAGTAAATATTATCAATGGCAGGTTAATCATTAGGAAACATTTCGAAATTTTAAGGCAAATTCAGTTATTTTTTAATATGATGAATCAAAAAAAAATATTGTATTTGGCTACTGCTTTTTCAGTATCGCAATATATTTTTCTAGCAGTTTTGACAAAAATGATAGTATACTGTTACCGTTAAGCTGGGAAACAACAGGGTTAACTTTTGACTACCTTGTGATATTTTGTTTTGAGCCATTTTGTAGGTAAATCGATGCCTATTTAACTTAATACATTGTGTTTGATCATTTCAGATAAAAGATTGGTTTTTTGTTAAATGGTGTCTAAAACCAAAATTTAAGGCTGTCATAGCTACCCTAGCATCTTGAGAATTGCAGTTTCACCGTACACTTTATTATCCAACAACATATCTTTACTTACAAATGTGATACTCATATTGTCCTATGTCTAAGTTGCAAAAATTCAGATATTAGCAAAATATCCAAAAGATGTTTTAAAAATGCCAAATTTATGACAATCAGTGTCACAATAAGTCAAGCACACTAATGCATAAATTGAAGTTTTCATGAAGGGAAGCTTAGGTGCATAGTATTTTTAATTTTTTTGTAGAGTTCTTTTTTGTAGGCTGTCTTAGATTTACATTTCTTTTATTTCTGTTAGTATTTTTACACAAAGGTTTGCACCTAGTAAATATGTTCTTTTATCTAGCAAATATGACACTGTCAAAATATTATTTGTTCCAATTTTACTATTAATTAATAAATTTAATAACCATATATGTAGTATTTTACATATATATATGTATGTATGTGTCTATGTGTATGTAGAGAGAGACCGTTAAGTGAGGTACATTTCCTCCGTAACACAACACTACAGTTTCAAAATGTGCGACATTTGTATATATGCCAGTTATGCACCGAACTTCACATATTAGTTCTAGGTGCCTCTACTATTGGAGTGCTGAATGCTGGCACAGTTGCTAACATGTAAGTTGCCTATCTATAATTAATTTCCTTGTCTATGGTCTCTACTGCCCAATTTTTCACAAGCGCTAGTTCAGCTCTCCCTTTTCTATGGTTCAGTTCCAGGCCCGATGTGGAACTGGAACTGTCATGGTATTAAATTATTTAAACTTGAATTACTTTGATGGTGCAGAAACATAAGGGGTTAAATTACAAACATATGTATCAAAAGCCTTACACTCACTATCCTTAGCAGTATATGTATCACAATCTACATTTATATGAAATTAAAAATTATAATAGTATAACATGACATGACAGAAAATGTCATGGTAATGTATGTTCTCACTGAATACTTTTTGTGAACAATGTTGTTCCAATGTAGTTTGGTGTTCTGTGTTGCCACACCATTAAAATCTCGTTTCACTAATAGTGTGCATTAATACGAATTTGTAAAATATTTCTAAAAGAACATAAGTTTGTATTTTAAGCCTTGCATGTTTGGTGTGATAGAGTTTTGTAATAAGTACACTACATACAGGAAACAGGCCTACGAATATGCCTATCGCAATGACAGGTAGTGTGTAAAGTGGGCACAATGATGAATAATCAGGCATGGGCACTCCACATCCTTACACAAAATAAAAGCATAAATCTGGCCGGAAAAATTTATCTAATTTCACTGTAGGTTACATCTTGATCGTACAAATTTCTGAATGTCACGAACAGTCACATGTCGGGAACCCCGAAAGAAAAGAAGACACATATCAAATTGGATTTAAATATCGGTTATTGGACTCCTGGGATAGAAACTGCCCAAATGACAAAAATAATTAAAATTCCGCATCCTGCCAGAAAAATACAACTAATTTACCATCACGGCCACAAAACTATAACACCAGCCCAGCGAAAATTATAATGGTACAAAATTACTCAAACCTGTTAGTCCTCCAAATTCGAGTCCATCCAAGCTTGCGCCTCGCTACTGGCATGATCACCCTCATCTTGATGCCTGTGCCAAGTTGCTCCAAACAATACGTCCGGCTACCTCAGCTGCTACGACAGGAGTAATGTAATAGTTGACCTCGCCAAGCCAAACCGGCTCTCTCCCTCCAGTGCCCCTGGCGACCACCCACCTCGCCAGGCGAACTATACAATACTGTAAACTAAAACTACATCACATATAATGAATAATTAGAACCTTTACCTCACAAACCACCTCTTAAATGAAAATATTGCTTTCAAAATCATGATTACAATTTAAATTCAACATAAACTTTAACAATTTTAAATTGCGTGTCTTTTGATTGACCCATGCTGGCCCGCACAAAACGTATCACTGTCTCTCTTGCACACTCAAATTGCAGCCACACACGGGCTCTCCAGAGAAAAGTAATGGTAAAAAATATGGTTGAAATCTAAATTCATCTATTCCAGGAACTGGGTAGGTACACCTGTTCTATTACACTAAACTTGCAAACAATTCACCCAGTCTGAAGTCAAATACATTTACTGTTCATCAAAACTGCTGTGAATGGTGATCTTAAATAAAAATTAAAACATAAATCAACAACATCCTAAACGAACTAAATTAAATACAACTTAGAATAATTTTATTACTGATGCAGACAAATACCAAACATTAACTTTCTGAACTTTTAATAATTAAATAAATAATAGCAAATGCAATAAATTTCAGAACAGAAAATAAACAAAATAAAAACCACAATAAAGGATATAAATAAGGTCTAAGTGGGTGGGTGGACCGTCTGACAATTAGCACTGCTTATAGCGATGGTACTGCTCGTTCATCAGACCTGATTAGAATTGGTGGCAGGCTGACTATAATAATAAGACTGAATAATAGTCAGAATGGCCCCGAGATGATGGCTGATATAGTCTCCCTGGCCATCAAGTCAGGAGGGTTCTACTGGCACTTGACGGGGTGAGGGTGGAGGAGATGTTTACGGTGAAAATTTACTGACGTGCATTGTGAATATTCCCGACTAGGCGCCAGGCGGTTAGAGGAGAAGCGGCACTCAGGTGTTATGAGTGGAGATGTCTCAGGGTCGCTGGGCCGACGGCCGGCTTCGTTACTCTCTTTGTCCTCCGCCATTACATACTTACGTCGGGAAGTGTTGTGGCCCTCCTCGCACTCATATACAAACACAATAAGCACTCGACAGGAATTTCGGGCACCTGTACACCCAAGGAATATATACTCACTTTGTCGGGCTGTAGGGTCCTGCACCCTGAAGCGCCGTGAAGCGGCGAAGTCAATAAATAACACAGAAAGTATAGACAAGGTGTTATTACTAACTTACATCGTTCTCCAGTACACAGATTCAAATGCTGGCGATGCTCGAAACGGTTCCGGACCTATCCCGTCAGGTAGGCGACACGCGGCAAAATCCCACGTGATGGGAATAAAGAAATTAAATTATTATAAGACCCTGGGCGTGAAGCGAATCGACAAGGGACTGAGTTAAATAAATAAAAATGTACCAGGCTTGAATACAACTAGGCTACTGTACGGTAAAGATTAGCCAAAGAAAGAAGTGATGGTGCCTGGGCGACCGAAGCCGAACTGCCTCTACATGCCGCCATTCATCAACTGCCTAAGCCTTGGCGGGCTCAGGGCGGTCACGCAGCTGAGCGCGCTAAACTATTTAATACATAAAAACACTTACAAACATAAAAACGAAAGCACTGATAGTTCTATAAAAATTATACTTGCTGATTAGAGTCCAAAAGATAGTTTGGAATGTTCATATTTATATTTTGAAGCATTTTGTGTCAATCAACATTATATATTACATGCATTTAAATTATGTTAAGAGCAGAGAACTACTTTAATATAATTAAATGAAAAATCTAGGGAGCAATATTATTATTAAGAAGAGCAATTTAACAATTATAAGATCTAAAGAAATTATGTGGTAGAGTTTGTCGGTTGGACGAGTCCATCTTTACGTTGGGCACAGGGATGTTTCCTCTTGGCTTATAGGTTATGCCCGACAAGTCTTGTCAGGTAACTGAATTTATGTAGGCAAGGTTACCCCTGGCCCAAGGTGTATGTAAGGGTTTATAAAAGATGGCACTGCCAGGTTAACCAGCCTTCCTTATTTACGGCCCGATCACGTTGTCGTAAACGATTGTGTATTACCAACCACGCAACAGAAAACATACATATTCTGTCGAGGGAAATTTTGTGTTAGTATCCACAATGATATATAGTCGTGATGAACTGTTTAAATATTAAATTAGCCTATAATGTTGTTAGATGAGTGTTTGGTAATAATGTATTTTATTTATTTTTTTATTTCAAGCGGTGAGGTTCTTCATATGGTTAAATTATGTGCACTCATAACCTGTAACTTCAAGGTTATATACGAGTAAATGTGATATTTTTATTTAAGTATTGTTCATAAATAGTACGTAATATTAGGGACATTCGAAGTCAGTTATTATTATTATTATTATTATTATTATTATTATTATTATTATTATTCAAACAACTGGCAGCATGTGGGACACAACACACTACCACTCTATTAGGTTAACATCAGTCGTAAAATCATTTTAAAGCGAAACGAAACACAGTTTATGAAGCCACATATAACTGGTACAATAAAAACCTAGTCCTAGGCAAAATAAAATGCACATGGAACTTTAAAACTAAAAGGTCTAACTAAAACAAACCATTTGGTACGATAAATGTTGACGAATTGCAACCACGCGGCGAGCATGCACACAAGTGATAATAGTAACGGAAAATGGCGGCGTATCCTTACACGATCCTCGGGTGTACCACTACAAAAAATTTCCAAGACTCTCAATATACATAAAAATTCTTTAATTAGTTTTTACAACAAAACAAAATATTTAATTCGTGTAGATTCCGACATTAACACTGTAATATATGATAACTGCCTATAAATATTGTTTCTGTTAATATATTACAATATCGTGCAGTGATGTTTGTAATTTTGTATATTGGTACACACACAAATCGTTTACAGAAAATAAGAGTTGCGTAGGCCCTATCCTGTGTCACCCCCCTGCCCTGACCCTTTATGTCCCTAAATTACTTGGTACAAGTACTCCCGTTGCCTTCGCCTAGACCACGAACGTAGAAGAATAGGTCTGGACACTCGCCTATCTAACAATGTATTTTGCTTGACCCTCATGTTGTTTGGCTGTAGTTTGTCAAGTTACCGAGAATGTCGTACTTTTTGGCACTGTTTTCCGGGCGGTCGGACTCAAACTCTGCCCACTTTTTTCCATTGTTAAATTTATAAAGTAAATAAAGATTGCTGGAGCCTTTTCTTAAATTTGTGAGCGAAGAAAGTATTTCATAAATTGATAAAAAAATATGTTTTGATAAATTGTTTATCTTAGCGGAAAGGAAGTGGGCGGAGTTTAGTCCGACCGCCCTAACATCAGCGCCAATAAAACACAACACTCATGGTAACTTGGTGAACTACAACCAAACAACAAGGGGGTCAAATATCCAGGCGAGTGTCCAGACCTGTTCTTCTACGGCCATGGCCTAGACACAACACTGGCACTGAGGGTTATGGGTTCCCATGGTGATTTACTCGATTTAGGCTTAACGGGGCACATTCCTACCAATGGCTCGTGTTTTAAGAGGGCTCAGCTATTCATGGCTGCTGCGTTTGGCGGCGGGGGCGGCGTCTGTACACCGTGGCTTCTTGTGACCAAGCCGCCGGGCACGTTCCCATATGGGGTGGCAGTGTTGGCCACTGAGTGTGTTCCCTCGGTGCATGGGGCATACGACGGACTGTTCAAAAAGGCGTGTGGATTGGTCCGCGTCACACTTGTGACGGCTTGCGTGGTGTTCGTAAGATATTAGGCCAAATGTGTCCCTCAGCGTGTAGGCGAAATTTGTGAACAGTGTAAGATATTCTTTCTTTTCTACAATATACATGTACTATTATACATGCCCATCGTAACTGTATTTAAAAACCATTATTTTATTGAATAACTGTATTAAATTAATATAAAAAACCAAGGAATATTAAATTGCTAATGTAATTTAAAAATAATATATTTTTTTAAATACAAAGCTCTTTATTATTGAAACACAAATCATGTTCTAATTAATACAAATAGTAAGAGTAAGATATACTTGTAATAACAACGTTTAACTGCATAAATAATTTTTTTATTTATTACAATATATACTCTGAGGTTTTTTACTACATGCATGATTTTAAAATAATGAAATTATTAGTTGCTACTTAAATTTTGATGTAGATCAGATTTAATTACAAGTAAAATATCATTTAGCCTACAGATAAAGTAAGGAAAGCTACAGACATTCACTGTAGGGTATGTGAAGCTGAAGAGCGAAAGCAACTTTTTTATGAACTGTTATTGGTAGAATCTGCACCGAACATAGAATACAGAAAAACTGGACACAGTAAAGGCCCTCATCAATGAAGAACATGGACATGTAGGCAGCACTGAGTGTGAGGACTGTGCTACATCATCAGGTAATTAAATACATTTATACAATACATTTTTTTAAGTATGGGGACATTATTACTCATTTCATAGTTTGTGGTTTAATATTCTGTGGCACCCTTTGCTTGGGAGTTGCATGAACTACACTGCAACAATGATAACAAGCTGTAGCAATTATTATGTGTTTGCGCTGCAGGAGTGAAGAGCCTAAGCTAAGATCACATGTTTTTCTTTGTCTTTCAAAGCACAATGTTACACAGTTAAAATATTTCTTATGTCACGAACAATTTAACAATATTGTCACGAAGGTAAATTTCGGGGATTTATTTATTATATACTTCTTTTTCTTCTCATACATAATCAAAATAGGTGGTAGTTATTTTGGTTTATAATTTTAAAGAGTATTCAGTTTTCGGGAAGTCACTTCGTTACAATTAGGATCGTGGACGTCTAGAGTGTTCTGTTACAGTCTATAAGGTAAAGTTATTATTTGGTTCACTGTTCCTGGAAGCCTGCAAAGGTTGTCACTGCAAGTCTTGTAGATTCCTATGTGAGCAGTGTCCCGGTAATGAGCGCAGTTCGATTGCATTATGTTAGTTTGTCGGCAGGTGAGGGGTGTGGTAACGGACGTGTCGGTGTCGCCGGGTGGTCGTGAGCTGATGGTTCTTCTGGTACTTTCGGCGTGCGGCGGCTTTTCGGGGGCACTGGATGCCTTTGTCAACACTCCCTTGCTCCCCTGCCCCACAATAACATCTGTAGTATGGCTGACACAAGGGCAGGAGTGTACAAAACAGCACATTTCTGTCATTCCAGTTACAGACAATCCCCCCTCCTGTGCGGTCAAGCATCGCTGATGAGTTAATGCCCTGTAGAACAGAGAGGGTATTGTCGCGCCCGTCTGGAATGATCAATGCTGATCATTCCAGTGGGTAAATCATGGAAGGTTCTGGAAGATGCGACTGAGGGTTATAAATACCTACTGGCCATGTTATGGCGGACTTTCCCTCAGGGCTTTTTGGTTGTTGAAACTTTTGAGCTAGAGTTTCGGCGAGCATGGCGATGCCTGGTGGGCGAGTCTTAAGGGGTACTGATCCCTACCACATCCGATATAAGTGTTTCTTCTCCATATTTTCTGTTCCAGTCGATGTATCAAAATTTTTGTCACGACAAGGCATAGATACAAACTAATTCGAATTTGTGTAACTGCTCAAACCATAATATTTTTATTATTCTACAACGGGAAAATGCTGAAAAGGAAAAATTATTTTATTTATGGGAGCGACTACAGAGGCCGCAACATTAACAGAAACAGTGCCAGTGGCGGTGCGTAAGGCCGTGCTCTCGTGCTGTAGCACTGAGTAAAATTAAAATTTTACAAAGTTATTGTGTACTTGGTAATTTTATTAAATTTCAGGTAATGCGCCACGATTTATACTTGTAACCTTTCTTAATAAAAGATCGACTGCTTTGCGCTAAGTTTCACAGGCGAACGGAGTTTTCTCAAGTAATTTCGTTCGTGTAAGCCGGCCTTTTCTATGGTGTAAACCTGGCTCAGTGCTCCCACGGACTAGCGCACGGCTGTCACTCCTCTTTCCTACCCCCTGTCCTTGCCAGAGGTGTAGAGAGATGCGGGGACCTCGCCTTTATCAACACCTGCTCCGTGCAATGAGCAGAGTAGCCCTGCTATCTACTGCGCAAGCGCGCGACAGTTACGTCAGCGCGTGGACAATGATGGCAGCTCGCGTCGCGCACATGTTCGTACATTGCAGACTTGTAAACAAAGTGATTTTCGGTGTCGCGTGGACGTGATGGGGATAATTTGGTAAGTCGAATTTTACAATATTGATTCATTTTATGCAAATTCTGTGTTGTTGATCGTAGGCGGAAACGTATTTTAAAGTTTGTGTCCGTGGTTTATTAATGGCAGGTTTGTTTTCTGAACGTGGCATGGTATGAACTGAACACATTTACTTACGTGTTTCGTACTATAATTGTAATCACAAATATGGTAGACCTAAGGCCTAGCTGATAATAAAACGAGTTGTGCAGTATATGTATTGATTTTAGAGTGGACAAGTACATGAAACGTCTTGTTTTCATAATTGAAGAAGTTGTTAACTTATAGTTTTCGGAATATTTATTTAATCGTATCAAAATGATATGCCGATGCGGGGCTGAAGATATGCATAGGCCTACTTCGCATGTGTTATAAAATTGCGTCTGCATTTAGACAAGCTGAACTCTAACGTAGTCTTAAGACATCTCACATGCGAAAATGTTGGCATTTTATCTACGAATCGGGTACATAATAATTGTGAGGAAACAGAGGTAATGCAGTAAGAACAAATGTACAGAAACTGAGATTGTAGGCTATAGAAGTTACTTCGCAGGTATTTATACTAACTTGTCGTTAGTTGCTTGTGTATTTAACGAGTAACTAAACATTTTAGAACACATTTTTTTTGAGGAGTGTAATGTAGCCACAAAAAATAATCCATGGCTCGGTTTCACCAACCTCTGTTAAGCATATAACATTTGTTAAAGGGGAAGATTTTAACACTATAATAACTTAAAAGCGTGGTAATCTTTTTGCTAATATGGAGCAGAAAGATACAAACTGGCTGAAAATATAAATTAAACAGGACTCTTATTTTTAGTAGGCTACTCACAACAGTCTGTAGGCATTTTTTTCCCTTTGCAAGTTAAACCAGTTTTGTATTGTTGGGTAGGTTGCAAACGCATGTTAAGGCGCAGACTGTGCCATGCAACAGCTGTACAACAATGTGTGTATTATGGCTGGTGAACACGTTTGATATCTTATAATGCTGATCAGACGCACTCTGAGAATATTGTTTAACATAATTCTTTCCAAGAAGACAAGAGTAATTATAAATTGCAATTAATACAAAACTTTAATTCTTTATTTGAAAGTTTTTTAAAACACGCTTTATTGTTTACATTGCCGAGACGCATAACTTAGGCCCTAGTATAATGTTACTGGTTTCCATGAAACGCAGTGCAATAACTCAATACATGTAAACCAAAAGTTCTATGTCTTTGTGTTAATATTATGACTATTAGTAGCAAAAGAAAGTATAGCGATTTAGAGGGGGAGGGGGTGAAGACCATTATATTAAGAGCACTGAGCTCAAAACATTGACCGGCCGCCACTGAACAGTGCCACGTGGATTCTAAAAAGTTAATGAGACAGTAAACTATGCCTTGTCAGCGTGAAAAAAAGGAAAACGATGTGTCTAAACCCTGATTTATAAGAAAAACTGTAAATCCGATCTGACAGGGATCAATCCCCCTTAAACCTAAATGCTTGTAGTAATGCCAGATGGCAAGATTCGGTTAGCCGTAGTTAATTTTTTTATTATTTATTTTATTTCGGTTAGTAATTTAATATTCAAAATTATACTATTGGATAAGACTCCAAGTAGCCTGAGATGGATGAGACATCACCGGACAAGAGCATCAAAACCACACGTGTCTATTTCATTCAGTTTTTATCGTAAGTAACAGTCGTGAAGTCCTTTACGCGAGTGTTTGCTGTTAGCCAGTACGACTGTCATTTATGTTTCATTTCTCAGTGCCATTAAAATTTATTTCTTTATAGTAATAATCAGTTACTACTACACTTGGTAATATTCAGCTGAAAATTATGAATGAAATCTGATCATCACATGACAACATTTTTTTTTAATTTACGATTTAAATCATTTTTCAAATTGTACTCTTATTTTTCAATACTAATAATGTAATATATACATATTTTTTTATTATTTAATTTTTACTTTTGTAATATAACCAATTATTTGAATTCTTTCTTTTATTTCAGTATTTTCGATCAGTAGCCCCTAATATTAATAATATGTCACCTTAATTAAGGTACTTTAACGGTGGTTTGGTCTTGTAAAACAGGTTCAAATGAAGCACACTACAAGATAGAAGACGTGACACATAGCGGGTCACCTAGTCTGTGTTCGATCCACAGTTTTTCCTCTCGCAAGCAAGCCAAGCAGTTTCATTTCTTTATTTCAGTAAGTTTGTTGATTCATGAGCTCTATCAAACATAAGTAATTTATGTCACTATAGGCTACAACGTGCAAGTCTTTGTCATTAATGTGGTTGTTGTTTTTATTTGGCGTAATGCACAAGGAGCTGCTTACTTATTTCTCCAACACTTCTGTTTAATAATTACAGAGTTCATTTCGTGTTTATGGATTATTATTACGGTTAACTTAATTGCATGTATATTTATTAGTGATATTTATTTGCTTTCCACCACGTGGTCATAGTGTTATGATGTGGACGGAATCACCGGTGGTGGCGAGACGGTGAATTTACAGGATGTGTGACCAGCTAACCAGGGTGCTCGGGTTAGAATGAGACTTTTGAGTGGTGGAATAGGGGTGAGATCGTGGCGTGCCCAGTCCCATGATGGCCTGTCATGAATGGAGAGGAAGATTAGAGACAGTGTCCTCTGCATGGGTACTCGTAAGTCCAACGTGGTAAATAAAATAAATATCCTGAATTCACACAGAATCCCGTGGGCATCTCATGGCAGGGGTGCAGTTCAATGGAAATAATCCATGAAATGTCCACATATTTATACAGTATAAAGTGATGGTGGCAGATTACGGTCGTCGGCTGTAAAATCCCCCATGAAGCAGGGTATGAAGAATTCGCTACAAATCACACTCACCAGTTCGGTAACAAATGAGAGCACGTTTTACTAACACAATTACTGTGAGGCGAAATGACGTTACGCTCCACAAGAGCGAGCATGGGCCTATAGCCGCCCATCAGCTTACACAGTGAAAAAAATGTGCTGGAGCACATAGTGAATTTTAGTGGGCGAAATTAAAGCGTGGCGGTCGGGGTCTTCCACGTGGACGGTGTGTCACGGGCACGAGCAAAGAAAAAGGTTCCGGATTTTTAACTTATGCTATTACAACTTACTGATTGATGAAAGATGGTGATGTACCCCAAGACCGCAGCACTGACACGCGCGCACGACCGTACTGTACTCCCGCTACTTGAAGTACAAAACATGTGAACATTGAATTTGCAAAAATATGTGTAAGGTTGATGTTCGCAATTATTAAGGAGTCCTTTGTCCTGCGTGCATCTAGTGGCTAAGAAAAAAACTGCATCGAGTTATGTTGGCCTAAACTAAAGTCTACTAGGACAGTTTGTAATTGTTGAATAAAATCACTCGGAAAGTGTACGTGTTGTCAGGGTGACCCCCTCCCCTTGGCAAGACCGTGTGTGAAGCACCTGAGAGAGTGAATATGGGGGGTTGCACGTTGTGGATCGCAGGCTGTAGGGGGTGGTGACACACTGGGGCGTGTTCCTTACATACCTGGTGCTGACGGCACGAAAACAGCTGACCTGTCCAATGTCAAATGCCCCCTCCTTTGGAGCAGTTTTTTGCCGTCCCTCAGTATGTGGAACAGCATCTACCCTGGGGTCGTGGCTCCAAGTGGTGGTGGTGACTGCTGACGTCACACCACCGGCAAGCTGTCTCTTCTCGTTTCTGCTTGGTTGATGGGTGGCACACGCAACACGCCCACTGGGGTGGGCGCTGGTGGTGCCTGGGACTGCTGCTACTGTTGGGCTCCTCCGTTGTGCTGGAGAACCTGACCTGACGTCATCAGTACATTTGCAAGCTTGAGGCCTATGCACGCTACGTGCTGTGCAACATTGCATTGACCACACACAAACTGTCCATGGTGTAGCTGTACTTGTTCCTCAACGCACAGAGTTCTTTGGGTATCGTTCGATCACAGATGGTGCAGGTTGCCAGGTCGTGCCCTGAGCCCGTCCACGATGACCGTCGTTTCTCGTGCGTCTCGGCATGGTGGAGTGGTGTTGATGCCACGACTGGTGTCGGGCAGCTGCAGATGTTTGTCGGTGCTTTCTTTGTACTTAACGAACGGGTCACTGGTCTTCACACGGTGGCATCAGTGTCACAGTTCCAGAGCCCACATCTCCATCATGGTAGAGTCGCGTAACATGATTGACCGATGTGGTAGCGCAGTGTGGGTGCATGATGTAGGTGCGCGGAAATCTTCGAGGGGGAAGCATCCCTAAGCGCTCCCGTGTGCCACGGCGGCCGGTGGCTATGCGGTCGCCCAGTGCTGCTTGACTCCACTGGTATTGTTGTGCGGAGGGTGGTTCGTGGCCGACTGTCCGCACTTCGGGTACGCACGGGTTCCCTCAGCTTGTTTGGTGTCACACACTTCGGGTATGCTCGGGTACCCTCGGCTTGCCTCGATATCACGCAGGTGGCTGCGAAACGACGTGCTCTAAATTGCTGCTAGTGGGTGGTTGGAATGCATGTCCCTTTGTTCGCTTGGGTGGTGCGCAAGATGTCAGTCTACCCTGTCATTTCCAGCTCGCTCCCACGGGCTACGAAATGTAGACAGTTCTTTCCCTAACACACACTTGTAGAACACGAAGCACAGTTTACCGCTGATATTGTACGCCACTTAGTTGCTGCGCCAACATGGTGTGGCTGGGATCACGGGTGGTGGAGAGACGGTGAATTTACGGGATGGTGTTGTAAATGTACTTTGTGGTCGCCAGCTAACCAGGGCGTTCGGGTTAGCACGAGACTCTTGAGTGGGTGGAATAGGGGTGAGATCGTGGTGTGCCCTGTCCCGTGATGGCCTGTCGTGAATGGAGAGGATGATTAGAGACAGTGTCCTCCGCATGGGTACTCTAAGTCCCATTTGGTAAATAAAATAAATACATGAATTCACACAGAATTCCATGGGCATCTCATGGCAGGTGTGCAGTTGAGTGGAAATAATCCATGAAATGTCCACATATTTATACAGTACAAAGGGATGGTGGCGTATTAGGGTCGTCGGCCGTAAAATCCCCAATGAAGCAGGGTATGAGGAACATGCTACAAATCACACTAACCAGTTCGGTAATAAATGAGAGCACGTTTTATTAACACAATTACTGTCAGACGAAATGAGGTTACGCTCCACAGGAGCGGGCATAGGCCAATAGCCGCTTATTAGCTTACGGAGTACAAAAACGTGCTGGAGCACATGGTGAATTTTAGTGGGCGAAATTAAAGCGTGGCGGGCGAGGTCTTCCATGCGGACAGTGTCTCGAGGGCACGAGCAAAAAAAAAAATTCCGGATTATTAACTGACTCTATTCCAACTTACTGATTGATGAAAGGTGGTGATGTCCCCCGAGACCACAGCACTAACACGCGCGCACGACCGTACTGTACTCCCGCTACATGAAGACTGGCTAGCCACCCGGATTCCGTCCAGCAAATCGTTTGGCCGGAAGTCGGGGGTGACAATCCGATATTCCCTACGTGGAAATTGATTGGTGACAATGATTATACAAGGTTCGGCACTACTTGGCCACATACCACTTCGAAACACGTGAACTCGTAATGATCTACTACTTAACATAATTCTTGAATTGCATAAATTACTTAAGAGTTTGCACAGTTTTAGCACTTCGAATATTATTTAAGATACAGTAAAATTCATTGCATACATCGGTAAAATATTACTATACTTAAGTTAAAATGTGCATGTCGTAATTTGCTCTTTTATAGGCATAACAGTAACATAAAAATACAACTTTAAAACAATTCGGTTGTTGCTGTGGAATATTAAATGTTTTATACCATAATAAACTCAATAAAAAATACAAACTCTGAGAAGATTTGAACCGAGACATAACCACCCTTTGATTACAAAGCCGAAATGCTAACCACACACCTAACTGTGCACATATCACTTGTAGACTAAAATAGCTATAGTTAACAAACGTAACAGAGTATTTATGTTAAAATGAAGTGTTTAGTTATGTTTAATAAAGGGAAATGTGAAACATATTGTGTATATAATATTTTCACGCATCAAGCCACCTTCCTCGTCCGCAGTGTGGTTTATAATAAGTGAGATGCTGAGTTAATAACTCTTTGCCGCACTTCAAACTATGACTTTAACGAAACACTAATGTTATTACATCAAGCACAACGTTTAAAGAGCGGAGATTCATAAATACTGTGCCGATCAACGAGCTATATAATTAACATAGAAGGGCGGAAACGCTGCCAAAGTAAAGTCCAATTGAACGGCTGTTTGACCGCAGAAAACATGGCGAACAGTAGTGTGGCGAACATTATGTTAAAAATCTGTCATTATGTTCATATAAAATCCGTTACTTTATAGCTCCACTATATTTCCGCTAAACACAGGAAAAAATGCCAATAATTATTGTTATATATTATACTGTAATAATGTTTAAATTAGCATAATCGCTTTCGTCTCTCGACCGTAAATAACAGTACGCCATTTTATCTAGAGTCAAAATACCACGTTCAATTGGGCTTCACCTCAGTGCCTTGGAAATTGCTGTTTCCGCCCCTCTAGGTTTACTATTATAGCTCGTTGGTGCCGATCTATAATAAACGTAAAGGCCGAATCACAATGCAGTTAACATGGAGCTTCTTACGTTACCTTTACGTTACAGCTGAGTTCAGATGTAGGTCACGCTGCAGTGTTTTCACATTGAATAGACGGCTTGGCCCGGAGCATTCGCACATTGAATCATGGGTAGAATCAGCTGTCAAAGTACAAACAATCGCGACAGACTGCTGCGTTTGAATGGGCGGACGATTTATTTTCTTTAAATAGTCATAAAATAACTTATATAAATCATGGATTCGGCGGTGTTTGATAAGTCTCAGACCAAATAATGTTCATGGAGCCTTGTTTGTCTGTATAAATGTAG